>JAFIDM010120491.1:76008-89284 GCA_023159025.1 Thereuonema tuberculata | reverse complement strand
ACACACACACACACACACACACACACACACACACACACACACACACATATATATATATATATTTTACTTCTATTCCCATATTTTTCATTATGTAAACCTTTCTAGTTACCATTTCTATCTGAAATTAAATTGTCGTTGTGCATTACATGTATTTTTAATATAATAAGAGAGTGTTCATATTACCCTTTGGTTATGCTTATGTTTCCCTCACATGTTTTTAATATGAGCACTTAGAGGATCTTAATTAATTATTTTTCTAGACCAAAATTATTAAGTTTTCATTGACATGTATTTTTTTTTGCAGTTATAAAGGAATGAATAGTTGAATAAAATAATACTGATGTTTGTTAATCACATGGCTTAATGTAGGATTACAAATTTCCTTAAGGTTCTCATAATCGCCAGACTTCCCCTAAATGATGACGTAAAAAATTAAATCAGGCTTAACTAATATCAACAGCGGCTGGTTTTGCTATAAGAGTTCCTATGATCTTGGGTGAATCACAGTTTTGATACACAGGTTTGCCAATCTATGGTACTAAAATCTTTTATTTCTCTATCTGTCCGGCGCAATTGTTAATCATTAGTTTTCCTTGGTGAGAAAGTCAGATAATAAAATTTTCTTTTTGTTTTATTTTTTTCCGCCTTGCGTGGGATTCGAACCGAGGACTTTCGACCTCGCTGTCGGGAACGCTAACCATTGGACTACTGTTGGTCCCCCAATAACTAATTTTATTCAATTTGTTCGTGCGCTATCAAATAATGAGTTGATTCAAAAAGGAATAAAATATCAGTTTTTGCGACAAATCGCTTGGAATTGTTTTTCTTTGATTATCTCATATCTATAGTGCGTCTAAGTCAGCTAGGCAGTCCCTTCAGACGTTGGGACTGTGAACTTGAAAAAAATAGGGGTGAAAGGATATCAGGGTATTGTTACGGAATTAAAAAAATTCAGCTCTTCGGAAATATAGTTATTTAAAGCCGATAATAACAAGGTCAAGCTCTGCCAACACTGTTGCAATCTTTCCTCCTTATCCCCACTTATCTTATACCCTTTCTTCCCTATTTTTTCAAGTTCTCAGTCCCAACGCCTGAAGCTGACTGCCTAGCTGACTTAGACGCACTATACAAGGGAAAGACAGGGGCATGGACTAGTTCTATATATAATTATTGAATGTGCGTGAATTCGTTAAGAATAGTTTAAATTTAGGCCAAACGCACAAATAGTTTAAATAATTGTTTCTTTTCTTTTTGTATTAAAAATAAATAATTCTTAAACTATTTCCTAGTTTCTCCTACATTTTAACTATTCATAGCTGTCAAATCAATTATAGAAAAAAAATTATAATATGGTGATAGATTAGATAGATACAGGGTTTGTTGAAGCTGACATATCCACAAATGCATCATTAAATAATTTAAGAAGGAATTGCAGTAATTGTAGGGGTATTATTTGTATTTACATACGAAGTATTTACTTCAATGATTCCTAACCATTTGTGTTTGAAGGATTTCCTAAAATATTTCGTAAATATCGCTTCAAATATTTCGGTACCTAAAATGGCTGACTAATGTTAGGCATCGACAGGAGTAAATTACAAAATAGACATATAAAGCAATAGAGGTAAAAAAATATAATTAATTTTTACTTTTTGATTAATAAATTATCAAATTCAAGAAAGTTTTATCCACAAATTCGTTGTGGATCATTTGTGTATATCAAAAATGAGCCTGCACACCTAGTTGATGACTAAATAAAATTAACAAATTAATCTACACGACCATGCTTTCAATTCCAGATAGAGGAAACATTTTACTTAAATTTTATTTAGTCATCAACCGTATATGCAGGCTTCATTTTTGATACACACAAACAATAAATTTATATTTCAAGAACATTTTCTGCCTAATTCTATTTACTAACTACTCTATATAAAAGCAAACGTTTCTCACTTTACATCGGGCTTTCTGACTATAAATAAATATTATGTATACATTTTTGTAATGATGTTGTGAAAGTTTCTTTTAACCGTTTCAAATTTTTGTGGAACCCCAGCGTTAGTGTTAGCAATCGCTATTCAAAAACTAAAATTCAAGTTTCGACTTCGATAGCTAAGCTATCGATATAATCCCGAACAACAAGGCTATTTGGAGTAATGTCTTGTATTATCCTTTGTCGATGATATTTTGAGAAAGGTTGACGTTGTGTGATTCTGACAGAACTAGCTTCGCCTTTTGCAATTGTACTGGAAACCATTACTAATGTTTTTCCTACTCAAACATTGTGTGGTGTTTGAGTAACGAGAGCTAACGAGTCACATCTATTCTGTGGTAGATGTGACTCGTTAGCTCTCACCATCACTATTATTAGTGCTGGTCTACGTACAAAGGCATTTGTCCTCACTTGAATTTGTTTGAATTGAGAACAGGCGAAATTTTGGGAATAGAAGCTTCGTTGTTGGGCGATTTTCTTCTAAGATATGATTTTGTTCTCTATCATCTCGTAATTATACTATTGTTGATCCGGGAGTTTGATTAACCATCACTTGCAATTTATCGGAACATTTACACTTGAGCAGAAATTTTCCGAAATTATTTGTTGTCTTCATTCGATTTTTGGTTCAGACAGTCTACAAACTCTACCGGAAGATTTATGATTTTAAATCAAGCAAGATTGCTTCCTTTTATACCTTATACAATATCCAAATCAACAACTAGAAATTATTTCGATATAACAGAGTATGTGTACTTGTGCTCTACCATGCAGAATGAAGTTGCAGTTATTTAGTTGCAGAATAATACTTAGAATCTGCTGATATAAAAATGTAATACTCTTCAGTTTTGCTAATTTTTTTTGAAACTTTATAACCTAACTCAATTAAAGTTCTATTTCATAATATTACAATTTCGTTTACTTTTTTTTTTTTTGAATTTTAATTTGTAATGCACTTTATTTCTCAATAAGTTAAAGTGTGTACTTTTCTAGAAAATGATAGTAGATATTTAAAACAGAAGCAATTTCCATTCTGAAATATAATTGTACAGTAACAATGAATATTTAAAATGAAACAAATGCTTAATATAAAAGAAAAGCATAAATTTACTTTTCTTCCAAAACGTCATTTTCAATTATAGAAAGTAAACTAAAATTAATTTACGACAAGACAGGAAAATTACAGAGAAAGAAATTTCAGGTCACAACAATAAAGTGAATATATTAATATCCGTCATCTACAGCCATTATGTGAAGATAAATGATTGAAAATTATACGTTAATTCTGGAATAACGATATGGCATCGCGAAACTTTATAATTTTCGCTAATTAATTTTCTTATGTCTATAAAAAAATTTTCTCTCTGAAATTGGACAACATCATAAAATAAATTAATTTGGACATAAAAATAAATATTAATTATAAGTTTCCAACTTGCACTTCAAAGTCTACATTTATTATCTTTCTTTTGATAGACAATTTGAAAGCGATCATTAATACTTTCATCGTCAGATAAAACATAAAAGAAAAGTTCCTAATAATTTACATTACTCATAAAGTTATCTAGAAATAAATAAGTAAGATCTTCAAACATTCTTCATAATTATAATAAAGAACACAAAAACGACAACACATCTTCTGAATATCTTCAAAATTTCCTTTCTCTAATCGAGAAGTTTCTTCAGAAATATAAATATAAGAGAAAGAAACAAAAAATGTTTCTCTCCTTAAAACCGGACAAAATTTGAGTCAAATTTTGTAAGGTTTTAAGAAAAAAAACATTTTTTTGTTTCTGCCTCTTTTATTGATATTCATGAAGAAAGTTATCGATTAAAAACAGAAATATTGAAGATATTTAGAAGATGTATTGTCGTTTTCTGTTCTTCATCTAAATAAAAATATTAATAATTATCAAAATTATTCGTATGGGTTAAAGGATTTTGATTTACTTGAACCCCATAAAAAGGGTTAAAGTTTATCAAATATTTTTTTAACCCTTTTAGATAGGGAGTGAGGGAGGTTAAAAAGAAAATAGTTATCTTGATTACAAAAGAAAGAAATTGTAATTGTGAGTTCACTTCGATTCCTTCTCAGTTGGTAAAAATCCACTTGATCTGTTACAAATTACTGTTATATTTATTATTTGTAACCCGAAAATCCGTAGATATCAAATTTCATCGAGATCGGAGGAAGTAAGATTTCCCATTTCTTCACATTCTTAGAAAATTCTTTTCCCTAAGTTCAACAGGTTCGGCTGTGCGGTGTTGAGTCAATCACAACACCTAGCTTAATTGTTGCACTATTCAAAATCACCCTCCGTTCACCTTCAAGTTTTTTAAAAAAAAAAAACCGTTGAAAGTGTATTTTTAATTTTTTTAGATGAGTATTTTTCCGGAAGTTTATATTTCTATTGTAAGCGGCTTTAGAGATATGATTGCCCTTCCCGAAAGTTTCTACCTCAGCTTTCGAAAATTCGTCGAATACACATCTTTTCGATTTTGATAAAAACACACATATAAAATTTCATTCTTGAAATTCAAATTATTAATGAAAATCTTATCCCCGTTTTGGATTTGTTTTAACAAAATTCAATTCTAACAAGGCATCCTATGTTTTAAGGGAAATCATTCATAAAATTTCAAGTTCAAATGTTGTCACAGCAACTGTTGGACATTAGGTCCGATGTGGAAAGGTGCTCCATCTTGCATAATTGTTGTGTTGAGGTACCCTCTTTGCAGGAGATGAGGGATAATGAAACTGTGCAACCTCTACTGAAAAGTTGAGGTTACAGGTCCGGAAAGAAGTAACTAAATTTAATTTGTTTACAGAAAAAAAAAAAGAGAGAGAGAGAGAGGGGGAGAGAGAAAGAGAAAGAGAGAGAGTTTCGCAAAGCAAAGATTTATATATTTTTATATATTTATATATTTTTATATATTTATATATTTATATATTTATATATTTTTATATATTTTATGTTCATTCTTTAACTCAATATTACAGATATTGCTATTTTTAATATTTTTAATATTAGTTAATTTAGCTATTGTAATTTTTTAATAGATTTCTTTTTGGTATTTAGTTTTAAATTAAATTTAGATAATTTAGTTAATTTATTAATTCAATAAGTAATAAAGAGGACCGTTCACTCTTTATTACTTCGTTTTTAATATTAAGTATTTGGGTAATTTTGTTAATAAAAATTTTTTAACATTAAAAAAGAGCAAAGTCTTAATAATATTGTGTTTTAGGTTTCTAAATTGTTTCCAAATTTTGCCGCTGAAGACGTGGATATAATTAGATTATATCTACATAGAAACAGTGATTTGTTATTTGATATTGGCGTTTTCAAATCCCAGATCACTGTCCGGCTTTTTATAGGTTTAGTAATATAAGTTAATTTTTATTCTTATATTCTATACTTTCTGAATTCAAAATTGCAAATGATTGATTGAAATCTTTGCTTTGCGAAACTCGAAGAGGCAGCTTCAAGTTTTGCCTTTGAGATTTGTATATGCCTAATTCTGAAGTTTTATGTATCATTACGTCTTATTAAGGTATATTTTATGTTCATACTTTAACTCAATATTACAGATTTTGCTCTTTTTAATATTGTTAATATTAGTTAATTTAGCTATTATAATTTTTTAATTGGTTTCTTTTTGGTAGTTTAGCTTTAAAATTAAATTTAGATAATTTAGTTAATAAAAATTTTTTAACTTTAAAATAGAGCGAAGTTAAGAATATTGCGTTTTAGGTTTCTAAATTGTTTCCAAATTTTGCCGCTGAAGACGTGGAGATATTAGATTATATCTCCATAGAAACAGTGATTTGTTTTTGATACTGGCATTTTCGAATCCCAGATCACTGTCCGGCTCTTTGATATACATAATATAAATATATATATATTTATATATGGCACATGCGCACTTTTTTGTAGAAATTTTCCATGACCATTTTGCATAAATGTGGCTGAATTTCGTTGATGCAGCGTTGAATTTTCTCCTTCAATGCACGCGTGCTTGTTGGCATAGACCTTTGACTTCAAGTAACCCCATAAAAAGAAATTCAATGGTGTTAAATCACACGATCTAGGGGCCAATTCTTATCACCGAAACGAGAGAGTACACGGTCAGGAAATGTCTCATGCAGTAATTGAATTGTTCCACGGGCTGTATGGCATGTGGCACCGTCTTGTGGAAACCACATGTCGTCCACATCAATATCGTCCAATTTAGGCAGAAAGAACTGTGTTATCATATCGCGGTATCGAGTACCAGTAACCTTCATTGCTTGACCAGCTTCATTTTCGAAAAAGTATGGTCCAATGATGACAAAAGTATGGTCAAGCAGTGAATGTTACTGGTGCTCGATATCGGGACATGATAAAACAGTTCTTTCTGCCTAAATTGGATGCTATTGATGTAGACGACATGTGGTTTCCACAAGACGGTGGCACATGCCATACAGCCCGTGGAACAATTCAATTACTGCATGAGACATTTCCTAGCCGTGTACTCTCTCGTTTCGGTGATAAGATTTGGCCCCTAGATCGTGTGATTTTAACACCATTGAATTTCTTTTTATGGGGTTATTTGAAGTCAAAGGTCTATGCCAACAAACCCTGAAGCACGCGTGCATTGGAGGAGGAAATTCAACGCTGCATCAACGAAATTCAGCCACATTTATGCAAAATGGTAATGGAAAATTTTGACAAAAGAGTGCGCATGTGCCAGCAAAAGCGTGGAGGCCATTTGCCCTATATGTTATTCCATGCCTAACCCTATCATGTGTACTTTACTATTCAATAAATAAACAACAATTTAAAGAAAAAATAATGTTTTTTTTATTTAATTCAAATCTTGCGTTAATTTCTGGATACTATATATATATATATATATATATATATATATATATATATATATATATATGTAATAAGAAGCTTCTTGGTTGTTTGTTTGTTCGCTATACAATCCTAGACCCTTTAACCGAACGGCGACAAACTTTGCAGAATTACTCCTTAGGACCCTGCGGAAAAACAGGGTACAATGAAACTATAAATGAAACACATCTCCCCCTCCCTCTTATTTAATCAGTTTCACACTTTTGTATAATTTTCAAGTATTGGCTTCTTAACTCACTTCTGCCTATTTAAAAGACATTTTAAATGGAAGTGTTCATGTGGTGCAGCGGTGAAATGGTGGCCTTTGAAGCTATGGCTACTTGTTCAAATGTGCTTCGAGGCAATAATTTTTTTTTATTATTATTACTTTATTTTTAGCTACGCATTTGTGAGCTATTGTGATAGCGACCTAAATCGGTTGCTATTGCGTTTGTTCTGTCTGACGGTGTCTGTCTTCCTGTAACAACTCCCAAACGGAAGGTCAGATCGTTAAACGGATTTCACCATCATGTTCAGAGACTTAAGAGGCTCATTCTTAAGGACTCGAACTCATATACTGAAGGTTGTCGGTTTGAATTCGTACATCTATGTTTTTCGTTTGTTTTTTTTTTTTTTTCTTTTAATATTTTTTTTCAAAATGCCCACGTTAGTTTTTTTCTTCTTATTTTTCTAACATTTTCTCTATTTTTCCTTTAACTTACTTTCTTTTTGTATTACTATTTCTAAATTTTTTTGTAATTTTTTTATTATAATTTTTGCTGTTGCACAAAATTGCATTCACTTGTTTTTCCTTTTTTTATTTTAATTTTTTTTCCTGTTATTTCCCTAACTTCTTTATTTATGATAATCAATTTTCTTTTCTTTTTTTTCTGTTATTAATTTCTTTATTTAGGATAAACAGTTTTTTTTTTTATTAGTTTGAAATAAATAATATTCTTCTTATGTTTTTGTTTAATTAAAATGTTCTTATTTTAAGAACAACGAAAACCGATATCCGGAGGAAGAGATGTAAGCAGGCACACTTTCTAGAAGAATACACAGATCCCTGAAACCACTTTATTTCGAAACACAAAATTTCACATGAATGTTCTTTTATTAATCTCAAAAAGATATGTGTTCGAAGAATTTTCGATTTTCAGGTCCTAAAGAATGTAAAGCGGGGTGGGACAAAGTTTCTTTAAAGTATGTGAGTCTCCGAAATCGCTTCAGCTGGAAACACGAAATTTGCATGAGTGTTCTTGCAAAATCTAAACATAAATATCGACGCCTTTTCGAAATCAGATCTGATGGGGTGGAAACAAGGGTTGAGGGGGGGAGGGGCAAACTTTATTGTAGGATACTTTAAGGGGTTTTCAGGTTACAAAATCAGAATATAACATTACTTTGTAACCATCACGTGATTCTTATTTTTTTATGAGTTTCTTTTTTGTTATAGAATTAGTTCGTCTTTATTTTAACATTTTCTTCTTTGTTTGTTTCCCATTTCTTCTTCTATCATTTTGCGTTCCCGTGTGAATTTCTTCTGCGTCTTTTTCCCATGCTTATATCTGCTTGATTCCTTCTTTTAACAGTTTCCCGTAATCACATGTCATTGGTTTATTTTTATCACATATGTTTTCCTCATTACCCTTTTTTTTACCGTCATTTTGGAAATAAAAACAATAGATGTCCGAGCCTTAGGGTAAATAAGTTGTTAAAAATGCAAAACTTTACTAAATTAATAAAAATTTACTAAACGTTTTTTTGCAGGTTGTGAATTGAAGTAGTCGAGATGTCAACCAGTGAAAGAGAAGAGGAGTGTTTTTTTCAAGTGTGGTAATCCAGGCAAGACGAACAAAATTTCTGCTTAAAGGATTTCGTCAATACTATCAGCAAACATACTGCGAAACGATGACATTTATGAGTCTTTAGAACCATCTTTCTCAGCTAACCCTAACTTAGTTCTACACTGCCACCGAACGTGTGTCTCAACCTATACCTCAAAGACTAATATAAACCGTGCATTAAAAAGAAGGCTGCCTAAAGAAGATTTGTCGCCGCAAAATAAAAGAGTGTTGCGCTCGGAACCAGATCATTTTAATTTTAGAAGGAATTGCTTTTTTTGTGGAGAAGAGTGCATAGATCGTGATCCAAAAAATCCAAGTCGCTACAACCCTTATTTTCTAGTCAGGACAATTCACTTTCAAATAGGAATTTTCGACGTATGCAATAACAGGTATGACAAATGGGCTGAAGAGGTACAGTTAAAGGTTTTGGGAGCTTCAAGTGGTTTACATGCTGCAGATGCAAGGACTCACAAATTGTTTATGAGTGACCGTAATATTAGGGCAGCCAAAAGTAAAATACCTTGTGATGAGTTGAGAGAGGAAGATATTGCTTTCAATGAAGTCACACAAGAAATCACTGAAAACAGTACTCAAACATAGAACAGCTTTGAACTGCATTGTTTATATTTGAGTTTCGGTGGAATCACTATCAAGAAGGACATTTCTTCAAAAATTGCAAGATTATTTCGGGAAGGAGTTGCTGGTTTTATCATGACCAGGAATTGTGAGTCTTATTTTATACAGAAAACATTGCACAACAACACTCATAACGATCAAAAATAACGAAGACATCATATCCGAACACGTTAAACCGTTGGCATCTGTGATAAGAAAGGAAGCTCTCTCAATGCAGACAAATCTAACTATCATGTTAAAATCAAAATCTGTACAGTTAGACGTGAATGTAGTCAAACATTACTTTTGCGTCTCCTAAACGAACTCAAAATACCCGATCTGGCAGCACTTGCGATAGGTAGTTTTCCTGCTATTGTTGCGAGTTGCTTAAAAAATGCCCCAGTTCAACTTCAAGTTGCGTTCTCCAACTTTTCTGTTGTGAACATGAATGAGAAAAGAGACAGTGGTAAATGTCAAACCGCCATGCAGATGGACACTACACTTCTGTATTCCAAAGTCATAGTCCTTCAAGCAAACAGAGTTAAAAAAATGGCAGATGTATTAAAATACGAGCTTGCTTCTGTACCTCCATGTATGTTTAAGGATGATGGAAGCTTGAAAGAACTTGTTGGCAAGTCTGTTTTAATGAACACTATGAGTGTCTCGAAGTCTGTCAGAACAAGTAAGACACCTTCACTACTACTCATTGACGGTTGTGCATTAGCCTGTAGGAGGGTCTGTGGGTGATTTCAGGAAAAACTTCCTTGAAAAAGTCCTGACAAGCTAAAAGATGCCCATGTATATCTGGTTTTACGTGCGCTGTCCTGATAGAGCAACCATTTTACTTGAAAATGGTTCCTCTACCTGGGACTAAAACCATGGTGGTGAAGATTAATTTGTTAATTTTTGTAATTAAATTTTATTTAGTCATCAACCGGGTGTGCAGGCTTCATTTTTGATACACACAAATAATAAATTTGTATTACAAGAACATTTTCTGCCTATTTCTATTTACTAACTACTCTAAATAAAAGCAAACGGTTTTCACTTCAAATCGGGCTTTCTGATTAGAAATAAATATTATGTATACATGGTTGTAATGATGTTGTGTATGTTTCTTTTAATCGTTTCAAATTTTTGTGGAACCCCAGCATTAATGTTAGTAATCACTGATTCAGAAACTAAGATTCAAGTCTCGACTTCGATAGCTAAGCTATCAATATAATCCCTAACAACAAGGCTATTTGGAGTGATGCCTTGTATTATCCTTGTCGATGATATTTTGAGAAACATTACCGTTGTGTTATTCTGACAGTACTATATTATGAGGTCGTGCTGGCGTGGCCGTGCGGTCTCGGCGGAGGCCGGTCGTGGTGGCCAATGCGCCAGTACCTGGGTTCGAATCCCGGCAGTGGCATGGCTGTTTCAATTTCCTTTCTTGTGTGTTCATCTCTTCTTCCCCTGGGGTTCGCGCCCCCTCGTGGTATCCAGCTAATACCTCCTATTGTAGGAGGCCGTCCAAACCCTGTATGGGTGTTACGGACGATAACTAACTAACTTACTATATTATGAGAGGAATCATTTTATCAACTTATCAAGTTCAAGAAGGTTTTACGTGCGCAGTAGATAATTTGGGTATATTAAAAATGAACCTGCACACCAAGTTGATGACTAAATAAAATTTAATTACAAATTAACATATTAATCTACACGACCATGGTTTGCCTTATACAATTGTGTAGAAAACAAATGCTCTTCCTACTTAAACATTGTGTGGTAGATATGTCTCGTTATCTCTCACCATGACTGTTAGAACAATTTTAGTGCTGGTCTACACACAAAGGCATTTGTCCTCACTTGAATTTGTTTGAATTGAGAACAGGCGAAGTTTTGGCAACAATAAAAATAAAAAAAAAACTTCGTCGTTCGGCGTTTTTCTTCAAAGATATTTTGTTCTCAATCATTCGTGATTATATTATTGTTGATCCAAGATTTTGAATGAACATCACTTACAATTTATCTGCTTACACTTGATCAGAAATTTTCAGAAATCATTTATTCGATCTTCAGTCCAGGCAGTCTACAAACTCTACCGGAAGATTTATCATTTTAAATCAAGCAAGATTGCTTCCTTTTATATCTTATATAATATCCAAATCAACAACTAGAATTTATTTCAATATAACAGCGTATGTGTACTTGTGCTCTGCCATGCAGAATGAAGTTGCAGTTATTTAGTTGCAGAATAATATTCAGAATCTGCTGATATAAAAATACTCTTAATACTCTTCAGTTTTGCTAATATTTTTTGCAACTTTATAACCCAACACAATTCAATTTCTATTTCATAATATTACTATTTTGTTTTACTCTTGTTTAATTTTTGAATTTTATTTTGTACTGCACTTTGTATCTCAACAAGTTAAAGTGTGTACTTTTCTAGAAAATGATAGTAAATATTTTAAATAGAAGCAATTTCCATTCTGAAATACAATTGTAAAATGACAATTAATATTTAAAATGAAACAAATGCTTTATGTAACAGATAAGCACAAATATACTTTTCTTCCAGAAACTTCATTTTCAATTACACAAAGGAAAGTAAAATTATTTACGACAAGACAGGAAAATTACAGAGGATGAAATTTCAGGTCACAACAATAAAGTGAATATATTAATATCCGTGATCTACAGCCATTAAGTGAAGATAATTGGTTGAAAATTATAGGTTAATTGTAGAATAAGCCATTGCAAAACCTAATAATTTTCCTTAATTATTTTTCTTATGTCTATAAAAAAAATTCTTTCTGAAATAGGACATCATAAAATAAATTATTTTGGAAATAAAAATAAACATTAATTATAAGTTTCCAAATTGCACTTCAAAGTCTACATTTATTATCTTTCTTTTGATAGACAATTTGAAAGCGATCATTATTACTGTCATCGTCAGATAAAACATAAAAGAAAAGTTCATAATATTTTACATTACTCATAAAGTTATCTAGAAATAAATAAGTAAGATCTTCAAAGATACTTCATAATTACAGTAAAAAACACAAAAACGACAACACGTCTTCTAAATATCTTCAATATTTCTGTTCTCTAACCGAGAACTTTCTTCAGGAAACATAAATATAAGAGGAAGAAACAAAAACTTTTTCTCTCTTTAAAACCTAGGTTTTAATAATAGAAACATTTTTTGCTTCTTCCTCTTTCATTTATATTCATGAAGAAAGTTCTCGAATAAGAACAGAAGAAGAAACTTTGAAGATGTGTTGTTTTTTTGTGTTTTTCATCTAGAAATATATTAATAATTACCAAATTAAGTGTAAGGGTTAAAATATTTTTATATACTTTAACCATAAAAAGGGTTAAAATTTATCAAAAATATACTTAACCCTTTTTTGATAGCGGGGAGGGAGGTTAAAAAGAAAAGAGATATCTTGATTACAAAAGAAAGAAATTGTAATTATGAGTTCAGTTTGATTCCTTCTCAATTGGTAAAAATCCACTTGATCGTTACAAATTACTGTTGTATTTATGATTTGTAACCCAAAAACCCGTAGATATCAAATTTCATCGAGATCGGAGGGAATAAGACTTTCCCACTTCTTTCTGCTGTTCTCCACATCCTTAGAAAATTCTTTTCCCTTGGTTCAACTATGTTCGGCTATGCGATGATGAGTCAATGATCACACTTAGCTTAATTATAGCAATATTGGAAATCCCCATCCCTCTCCGTCCACCGTCAAGTATTTTTTTTTTAGAAGAACCGATGAAAATGTATTTTTCATTTTTTTAGATGAGTATTTTTCCTGAAGTTTATATTTCTATTTTAAGCGGTTTTAGAGATATGAGTGCCCTTCTAGAAAGTTTCCACTCCATTTTTTTAAAATTTAATATCGAAAATACGTCGAATACATATCTTTTCGATTTTG
>JAFIDM010120491.1:44167-75908 GCA_023159025.1 Thereuonema tuberculata | reverse complement strand
TCAGCGACGTTCAATTGTAGTAAACAATCTTATTCTCCCATGCATACTTGCACAAATTAAAGAAGAAGTCGCTGAATCCAACCACAGGACACCAAACCACACCCCACCAGAAGACACCATCATGGAAAACACAGAAACAATCTCTACCCCTCAGTACACATGCCCCAACAATACAACTAATGAAATATTACGTGCAGCTCATGATCATTTCTACACTGCACTTGCACAATACACAGGTACAGACCCCACACTCAGGCCGCCACTCCCCAAAGTACACACATCAAAACAACTCGCCACAGTCATATACCATCTCAACACACACACTATCCCACAACACCTTGACAACATCCAAACGTTAGAAGACATACATACAACACTCTACTGTGCTGCACAGGGAATCATTCGGGCACTTGGAATCAAACAACACAACATACCTCCCACTGCACGGACACAAGAATACATCCCCCCTTGGAGACGTCGCCTTGAGGGCCGCATCAGCGACCTTAGAGGAGACATAGCCAGGCTCACACAATACTGTGCAGGAAACAAAACAAAGAAACTTATGTCCCAGGTTAGAAAGATATTCAAGTACGTAAATACTCGCCCTTCACCTTCAAATCATCATAATCAGGTTCAGGAACATCTCGACACACTAAAACAAAAACTCAGTGCACTTGCAAAAAGATTACAGAGATACAAACAGTGCACTCTGCGCAAACAACAGAACAACATTTTTCAATACAATGAGAAAAAATTCTACAGATCCCTTACATCTTCCTCTACTGCAACTAACACAAACACTCCCAACAGCGAGGGTTTACATGAATACTGGTCGTCTCTGTGGTCAAACCCTATCCCCCACAATGATAAAGCACCATGGATAACAGAGGAACAGCAACTCACTGAACATTTACCCTGCATGTCCTTCCATGAGATTACTCTTGCAGACATACAGACAGCACTGAAACATGCACACAACTGGAAGGCTCCTGGTGCAGACGGAGTCCAGAACTTCTGGATCAAGAGATTCACGTCCCTGCATGGAAAACTAGCGCTTACACTCACTGACATAATCAAACACCCAGAACATATGCCTCGTTTTTTCACACAGGGTGTCACATACCTACAGAGCAAGAACACTGAAACAGCGCAACCTTCAAACTACCGCCCAATCACTTGCCTCTCCACACTTTACAAACTCCTCACCTCCTGCCTCGCAGACAAGATATACACACACATCGAGACATATAACATTCTTTCCGAACAGCAGAAGGGCTGTCGCAGGAATTCCCAGGGTTGTAAGGAGCAACTCCTTATTGACTCTGTAATCCTGCGCCAGGCACGCGCGAAGAATAGGAGCTTACATATCGCATACATCGATTACAAGAAGGCATTTGATTCTGACCCTCATTCCTGGCTCCTACACACTCTTCATATCTACAAAATATACCCCAAGATCACGGCATTCTTAGCTGCCACGATGAAGAGTTGAAACACAACATTACACCTACGCACCTCTAACACCTCCATCACTACAGCTCCCATTCCCATAAGGAGAGGTAGCTACCAGGGAGACTCCTTGAGTCCTCTTTGATTCTTTTTTTTTTTTTTTTTTTTTTTTTTTTTTTTTTTTTTTACAAAACACGGTTATAGGCTTACCACAGGCACTGTGACACCATATAAAATCACACACTTACTCTACATGGATGACATTAAACTCTATGCCACAAACAATGCACAACTTACTAATTTACTACAAGCCACCACACAGTTCACCAAAGATATTGGGATGGAATTTGGAATTGACAAATGCCGCAAGTTACACATAATACGTGGGAAGACTTCGAATTTGGAGGGTTTTAAACTGGACCATGGTTTGGCCATCCAATCCATGGAAGAGGGAGAGACCTACAAGTACCTGGGCTTCCAGCAAGCGCGCGTCATTGACAACGCAAACATCAAAAATGCACTGAAGTACACATACCTTGCTCGAGTTCACAAAATCCTCAAAACACAACTCAACGCCAGAAATAAAACTAAAGCTATCAACACTTTTGCCGTTCCCACACTAACATATTCGTTCGGCATAATTCCATGGACAAACACCGAACTCGAAGCACTACAACGCGCAACACGCACTACATTCACGAAACACAACATGCACCACCCCAAGTCCGCTACGGAAAGGATGACTCTTCCCCGCAAGGAGGGAGGCCGAGGACTCATCAACCTCATCACCCTACACGAAAAACAAGTACATACACTTAGTAAACATTTCCATCAAAGAGCAGAAGACTCCTCACTTCACTCAGCCATTGTCAAGGCTGACACACACCTCACACCCCTGAACCTCGAAAACTCTTCTCCAACACTCACCACCCCTGACACCCACACTCAGCAGCTGCGTGAATCATGGGCTCGTAAGGAACTCCATGGCAGACATCATGACGAACTCAGCCAGCCTCATGTCGACATGGAAACGTCGAACAGATGGCTGACGAGTGGTGAGCTGTTTTGGGAGACCGAAGGGTTCATGATCGCAATACAGGACCAAGTCATCTCCACACGCAACTACAAGAAACACATTCTACACGATGCAAATTCACATGACGACAAATGCAGGAAATGCCACACTACGCATGAGACGATCGACCACGTAATATCAGGCTGTCCTCTTCTCTCTCAAACAGACTACCTCCACCGACACAATCAGGTAGCATCGATCGTTCATCAACAACTAGCACACAAACATTCACTTATTAAGAGCACGGTCCCGTACTACAAGTACATACCACAAAGCGTATTAGAATCACCCTCATATAAACTATACTGGGACCGCCCCATTCACACAGACAAAACCATACATCACAACAGACCAGACATCACACTTGTTGATAAGGTCAACAAACAGACCTATCTAATTGATATTGCAGTGCCTATCAGCAAGAACATGCAGAAAACTCATGCAGACAAGATCAGTAAATACACTGATCTAGCACACGAGCTCCAGAAGCAGTGGAGGCAGGATCGAGTACGTGTTGTACCCATCGTTCTGTCTGCCACTGGTCTGGTGCCTCACACATTGCACCACAGTCTCAGCACACTAGGACTTCACAAAAACACTTATGCACAACTGCAGAAGGCTGTGGTACTCAACACTACACGCATAGTTAGGAAATTTATGGACACAAGCACACATCCCTAATCATTCTTGCACACATCTTTACACTTGGCAGTATGTGCTTTGGTCCTTGACCCGCCATATTGTTTTTCCTTGGGAAACCCAAGGTTTGAAACATACAAACATAATAATAATAATAATAATAATAATAATAATAACTAGCTACACTACACTAGCTTTAGGGTAGGCTAAAGGGTCCAACCATCCATGAAGAGAACTCGTTCTAATATAGATCATGCTGCATCGGGTGTGGCACAGGATAAAGTCACCCGCGTTCGGGGGTTAGGCAGAGGTCTCCGTTCGAAAAATATACTATAGTCTCCCGCAGGTGGTGGTGGGGAAAGTGGCACCCCATCCAGTAGTATGGCTACCACAATGCCCGGGCAACACCATCCAGCCCGAACAGTCGGAAATGTTTCGTCTGTGTCAGAGCAGGCGACCACCAAGACTGGGAAACCACGCCAGCGCATCCGATGGTCATCACAGATGAACCAGGATCTTATGCGCGACTTCTACACTGTTACACAGTTAGGGACTCAACTCACAGGATACAGACAGGCGCTACACCATGCATTCACCACACGTTATCCATCGTTAGGGCTTAGCGAACAGCGGGTAGCGGATCAGCGACGTTCTATAGTAGTAAACAATCTTATTCCTCCATGCATACTTACACAAATTAGGGAAGAGGTCGCTGAATCCAACCACAGGACACCACACCCCACCCCACCAGAAGACATTACCTTTATGGCAAACACAGAAGCCTCAGAAGCCTCTACCCCTCAGTCCACATTCCCCAACAATACAACTAATGACATACAACAAGCAGCACATGATAATTTCTACACCGCACTAGCACAATATACAGGCACAGACCCCACACTTAGACCTCCACTCCCCAAAGTACACACATCAAAACAACTCGCCACAGTCATATACCATCTTAACACACACACTATCCCACAACACCTTGACAATATCCAAACATTAGAAGACATACATACAATACTCTACTGCGCGGCACAGGGAACCATTCGGGCACTTGGAAGCAAACAACACCACATACCTACCACTGCACGGTCACAAGAATACATCCCCCCTTGGAGACGTCGCCTTGAAGGCCGCATCAGCGACCTTAGAGGAGACATAGCCAGGATCACACAATACTGTGCAGGAAACAAAACAAAGAAACTTATGTCCCAGGTAAGGAAGATATTCAAGAACGTAAACACTCGCCCTTCACACTCAAACCATCATAACCAGGTTCAGGAACATCTCGACACACTAAAACAAAAACTCAGTGCGCTTGCAAAAAGATTACAAAGATACAAACAGTGCACTCTACGCAAACATACAGAACAATACTTTCCAATACAATGAGAAAAAATTCTACAGATCCCTTTCATCTCCCTCCACTGCACCCAACACAAAAACACCCACCAGCGAGGCATTACATGAATACTGGTCGTCTCTGTGGTCCAACCCCATCCCCCACAATGACAAAGCACCTTGGATCACAGATGAAGAACAACTCGCTGAACACTTACCCTTCATGCCCTTCCATGATATTACTCTCGCAGACATACAGACAGCACTAAAACATGCACACAACTGGAAGGCTCCTGGTGCAGACGGCGTTCAGAACTTCTGGAGCAAGAGGTTCACGTCCCTGTATGGGAAGCTAGCTGTTGCACTCACTGACATAATCCAACACCCAGACAATATGCCTCTTTTCCTCACTCAGGGTGTCACTTACCTACAGAGCAAGAATACTGAAACAGCACACCCTGCAAATTACCGTCCAATCACTTGCCTCCCCACACTTTACAAACTCCTCACCTCCTGCCTTACAGACAAAATTTACACACACATCGAGACACATAACATTCTTTCCGAACAGCAGAAGGGCTGTCGCAGGAATTCCCAGGGTTGTAAGGAGCAACTTCTTATTGACTCTGTAATCCTGCGCCAGGCGCGCGCGAAGAACAGGAACTTACACATCGCGTACATCGACTACAAGAAGTCATTTGACTCAGTCCCCCATTCCTGGCTTTTGCACACTTTTCAACTCTACAAAGTACACCCCAAGATCACGGCATTCTTGGATGCCACGATGAAGAGTTGGAACACAACACTACACCTACGCACCTCCAACACCTCCATCACTACAGTCCCCATTCCCATAAGGAGAGGTATTTTCCAGGGAGATTCCTTGAGTCCTCTTTGGTTCTGCCTCGCCTTGAATCCATTAAGCCACATGCTAGATAACACAAAACACGGTTATAAGCTTACCTCAGGCACTCTGACACCATACAAAATCACACATTTCTCTTCATGGATGATATTAAACTCTACGCCACAAACAGTGCACAACTTACTAATTTACTACAAGTCACAACACAGTTCACCAAAGACATTGGGATGGAATTTGGAATCGACAAATGCCGCAAGCTACATATAACACGCGGGAAGACTACGCATTTGGAGTGTTTTGAACTGGACCATGGGTTGGCCATCCAATCCATGGAAGAGGGAGAGACCTACAGGTACCTGGGCTTCCAGCAAGCGCGCATCATTGACAACGCAAACATCAGAAACGCACTCAGGAAAACATACTGTGCTCGCGTTTACAACATCCTCAAAACACAACTCAATGCCAGAAATAAAATTAAAGCCATTAATACTTTTGCCGTCCCCACACTAACATATTCGTTCGGCATAATTTCATGGACAAACACTGAACTCGAAGCACTACAACGCACAGCACGCACTACATTCAGGAAACACAACATGCACCACTTAAGTCCGCTACGGAAAGGATGACACTTCCCCGCAAGGAGGGATGCCGAGGACTCATCAATCTCATCACCCTACACGAAAAACAAGTACACACACTCAGGGAACACTTCCACCAAAGAGCACAACACTCCTCACTCCTCTCAGCCATTGTCAAGGCTGACACACACTTCACACCCCTGGACCTCGCAAACCCTTCTGTAACACTCACCACTTCCGACACCCACACACAGCAGCTGCGTGAATCATGGGCTCGTAAGGAACTCCATGGCAGACATCGCTACGAACTCAGCCAACCTCATGTCGACATGGAAGCGTCGTTCAGATGGCTGATGAGTGGTGAGCTGTTTGGGGAGACCGATTGGTTCATGATCGCGATACAGGACCAAGTCATTCCCACACTCAACTACAAGAAACACATTCTACACGACGCAAACACACACGACGACAGATGCAGGAAATGCCACACTACACATGAGACGATCGACCACATAATATCAGGCTGTCCCCTTCTGTCCCAAACAGACTACCTCCACCGACACAATCAGGTAGCATCCATCGTTCATCAACAGCTAGCACACAAACACTCACTTATTAAGAACACGGTCCCGTACTACAAGTACACACCACAAAGCGTACTAGAGTCACCTTCACATAAGCTGTACTGGGACCGTCCCATTCACACTGACAAAATTATACATCACAACAGACCTGACATTACACTTGTTGATAAGGTCGACAAACAGACCTATCTCATTGGTATTGCAGTTCCCATCAGCAACAACATGCAGAAAACTCACGCTGACAAGATAAGTAAATACACAGACCTAGCACACGAGCTCCAGAAGCAGTGGAGACAGGACCGAGTACGTGTTGTACTCATCATCCTGTCCGCCACTGGTCTGGTGCCTCACACATTGCATCACAGCCTCAGCACACTAGGACTTCATAAAAACACGTATGCACAACTCCAGAAGGCTGTGGTACTCAACACAACACGCATAGTTCGGAAATTTATGGACACAAGCACACATCCCTAACTATTCTTCCATTTTTTTTTTTTTTTTTTTTTTTAATACACTTGGCAATATGTGCTTTGGTCCTTGACCCGCCTTATTGTCTTAGCTGGGGAATCCCATGGTTTGAAACTTTTCCGATATAATAATAATAATAATAATAATTTAAATTTATTTTTTATTTTTTCTTAAAAATATATTATTATATTAATATAAATATAATTATAATTAAAAATAAAACTTAAAAGTAATAAAGTAGTTAAAATGAATGTAATGAAGTTATATCATTTCAACTAAGTGTACATATAATTATTTAAAGTCAATACTCATTTTAATTTAGCATCATCTAGATCAAAATATTCTTTAAAATAATGTTTTCGTTATATTGATGCATAAGCATATTTAGATATATCAGATCTAAAGTTTTTAGAGTCACGACAATTAAAAATCGGATTTTTAATATTAATAGATATAAATTATTTATAATAACAAATTTATGATTATTAAAAATGTGAATTATTTTATATTATAAGTGTAGTTATAATACTTGATTGAGACTGAAAAAAAAGTTAACAAGAGTAAAAAAGTACATGATTTATTTTATCGAAATAACCCTTTAATCAGGCATCTTGCTTTTCATTGTAAAATTAATTAGTTTGATTCTGACTAAAGATTTCTGTTACATTGGTTTCATATATAAGTATTGTTTAGAAATGTCATTGAGTAGTGTTGAATATTGAAATATTAAAGAAATTTATGTTTAGTCAAATTTAATAAGCTTGATTAAAGACGTGCCAGCAGTCGCGGTTAGACAATGAAGCAAAATGAAATTTTTTAATTTTATAATTAAATGGTTGGTTGGTTGGTGTTTAATGGCGCAAAAGCAGCTGCGGCTATAATTAAATTGTGTTATAAATTGTGTTATAGTAAGATTAAATCAAGGTGGAATTTTTTTAATTTTCATAGTATAATGTTAATGGAATTGAAGTTATGAATATATTATATAAACCAGGATTAGATATCCTGTTATTTTTATAGTAAAGTTGTTATTTGAGTAGTAGTAGTGGTTCTTGAAACTTAAAGAATTTCGCGGTATATTAATCTATTTAGAGGAACCTGTCCTGTAATCGATAGTCCACGTAAATTTGACCTAGATTTGAAATTCAGCTTGTATATCGCTGTCGTAAGATTATTTTATGAGAAATTTTTCAATAATAAATTTTTATTTATATCAAGTCAAGGTGCAGTAAATGTCTGGGGTTGAGATGGGTTACAATATGCGGATGTAAACGAATATGGATTTGTAAAGTCTGTTAAAAGTGGATTTAATTGTAATATGGAATTATTTATTTTATATGGAAAAGTACTAATATATGCACACATCGCCCGTCATTCTCATTATAATTGAGAAAAGTCGTAACAAAGTAGGTGTATTGGAAAATGTGCCTGGAAAGATGGAGTTAGGAATAATATTTTATTTACAATAAAAATGGTACCTGTGTAACTCAGATCATCTTTATAATTAAATTAATAGTTTTTAGAGAAAGTAATTAATATTAAGTAGATTTTAACGAATAATTTATTTTTTTAGTACTGTGAGGCTAAAATAATTGAAGTGAAGGAATATGATTATTGTATCTTGTGTATTAGGGGTTAACAAAAAATTATTATAAATTTAATTATCCCGAACTGTTTTGGGTTATAATAATAATACATTAACGTTTTAAAGTTGATAAGAATTTTATTATAGAAATGAAATGTTATTCGAAAAGCAGGATATCTGGTTACTTAAGAATATAATTTAATTATGTGTCCTGTAAGGATAAAAATTTTTTAAGGGATTAGCTTTGAAAATTTTAATATTATTTAAATTTTTTTATTGATTAGACGCTTATAATCAGCAATTTCTTTAGAGCTAGTTATATAACATAAAATTTGTATTAGGATTTTTTATTAATTTATTTTATATTAAGTAAAAACTGTAATTGTAAAGTTTAAATATTATGTTGATATAAGTAGATGAAAATTAAAATAATAAGAAAAGTAAAAATAAAATTTAAGAATTCGGCAATAAGTTATTCGCCTGTTTATCAAAAACATAGTTTCTTGAAGATAATAAGAAATCTGACCTGCCCAATGAGTATTAAATGGCCGCGGTATTTTGGCCGTGCGAAGGTAGCATAATCATTAGTCTTTTAATTGTAGACTGGAATGAATGGTTGGACGTAATAACAACTTTTTTATTTTTAAATATTGACTTTCACTTTTTGGTGAAGAGGCTAAAATGAAACCAAAAGACAAGAAGACCCTATCAAGTTTTATTATAAATTATTGTTGATGAGAGGTAAATATTAAAATAAGTGTTAATTTTGCTGGGGCGGTGAGTTGAAAACTAAATAAGATCCAAAATTTTTGATTGATTGATTAAATTACTGTAGGGATAACAGCGTAATTTTATTTGAGAGTTCTTATCGACAATAAGAGTTTCGACCTCGATGTTGGATTAGAATTCCTTCTTGGAGCAGAATGTAAGAGTGGTGGTCTGTTCGACCATTAAAGTTCTACATGATCTGAGTTCAGACCGGGGTGAGCCAGTTCGGTTTCTATCTTTGGTAAAATAAAGGGTTTTTAGTACGAAAGGACCAAACTTTTTGGATTTTCCATATAAATGGAAGCAAATTAAAAGGAGCATAAAGATGAATATTTTAACTTGGCAGAAATTATGCGTTAAATTTAGGATTTAAAGATGTTCAATACAGTTATCAAGGCGGCAGAGGATGCGATAGATTTAAGCTCTATTTACAAGAATATTCTTTCTTGATATTAGTAAATTTTCAGAGATATAGGGATAAAAATGTATCAAACAAAATATATAACAGTGAAGATTTGACCTACTATTTCGTAAGGTTGCTCAACAGCTCGGGCTCCAATCCATGTAAGGATAAGAACAGTTGAAGTTAAGCTTCAAAATAAAATATGAGTGAGAGGATAGTAAACAATACTAAAGTATAAAGGTAACTCCATACGATTCCTTCATAGTATTTAAAATATTTATTTATTTAAATACTAAAAATAGCAAATTTTCGAGAATACGTAATTCTCTTTCTCAAGCTTAAATAAGAATTAAAAAACAAACAATAATACAAAAAGGAGAACGAACATCAACAAATTAAAATTACGCATCAAAGTGTATGACACAAAAATTGTTGTAACAATAATAATTGAATCAGTGGGTAATTTTTTAGAAAATGACAAGAATTACAAAGTGAATTACACAAAAAATTGTTGTAACAATAACATTTGAATCAATGGGTAAATTTATAGAAAATGACATGAGTTAACAATTTAAGATTTGATTAAAGTTAATAATTTAAAGAATTTGTACCGGTGATAGTAACACCATATTTATTATCAGCATTAATATGGTTTCTAATTAAACCGATGGTTATGGGGTCTACTTTGATACCTTCATATCTGTTAAAGTTGCTGTTTCTAGTGTTCTTTATTATGCAACTTTCTATTATTTTCCTTAGTTTCCAGTTTGATTCTTTATACAAAATCTTGACTTCTTCTTTCATGATATGACCTTTTTCTAAACAATGATGGGCTATGTCTGAAGCGTCCTTGTCTTTGTTCCTTAAGGCTCCATAACCATCGGTTTAATTAGAAACCATATTAAAGCTGATAATAAATATGGTGTTACTATCACCGGTACAAATTCTTTAAATTATTAACTTTAATCAAATCTTAAATTGTTAACTCATGTCATTTTCTATAAATTTACCCATTGATTCAAATGTTATTGTTACAACAATTTTTGTGTCATTCACGTTGTAATTCTTGTCATTTTCTAAAAAATTACCCACTGATTCAATTATTATTGTTACAACAATTTTTGTGTCATACACTTTGATGCGTAATTTTAATTTGTTGATGTTCGTTCTCCTTTTTGTATTATTGTTTGTTTTTTAATTCTTATTTAAGCTTGAGAAAGAGAATTACGTATTACGTTCTCGAAAATTTGCTATTTTTAGTATTTAAATAAATAAATATTTTAAATACTATGGAGGAGTCGTATGGAGTTACCTTTATACTTTACAAAATATGAAAAGACGAGATTTTGTAGAAGAATTTAGTAAACAATACTTTTGAATTTATTTGTTTGTGAAAATGGAAGTATTATAAGAATTAGGATAGATATAAGTAAGGCAATAACTCCTCATAGTTTATTAGGAATGGATCGTAGAATGGCATAAGCGAATAGAAAATATCATTCCGGTTGAATATGAATAGGAGTAACAAGGGGGTTGGCTGGAGTAAAATTTTCTGGATCAGCTAGGGAGTAAGGAAAAAGTGATGAAATAATTATTAATGAAACTAATATAATTAAAATATCTAATAGGTCTTTCAAAGAAAAAAAGGGGTGGAAAGGAATTTTATCAGAATTTCTGTTAATACATAAGGGATTACTGGATCCTGTTTTGTGAAGAAATAATAAGTGAATTATTACTAGGGCTGCAATAATAAATGGAAGAATAAAATGAAATGAGAAAAATCGGGTAAGGGTGGGGTTGTCTACTGCAAATCCTCCTCATATTCATTGGACTAAAGTGGAACCAATGTATGGTACTGCAGATAATAAATTGGTAATAACTGTAGCACCTCAGAAAGATATTTGACCTCATGATAATACATATCCTACAAAAGCTGTTATTACAGTAATAAGAAATAAAACTACTCCTACATTTCATGTGTAATGTAAATTGAATGAACCATAGTAGATACCACGACCAACGTGAAGATACAGACAAATAAAGAAGAAGGAGGCTCCATTTGCATGGATAAATCGTAGAATTCAACCGTTATTAACATCTCGACCAATGTGATCAATAGCTTGGAAAGCTAGATTAATATCACTTTTATAATGTATTGCTAGAAATAAACCTGTAACTAATTAAGTTCCTAAGCATACTCCTAATAATGAGCCGAAATTCCATCAGGAAGAGATATTGGATGGACAGGGGAGATCAATTAAAGATCCATTAATAATTTTAAATAATGGGTGAGTTTTTCGTGTAATCATTCAGAAGATAGTTTAATATAAAATATTGGCTTTGGAAGTTAATGATAAGTTTTTTCTTCTGTTTTAAAGAAACTCTAATTTAGATTTACGAAATCTATATATTATTTAAACTATTAAAACTAATGATAATATTAGTAGATTCTTTAAGATTATTGTTTCTTACTTCTTTGATTTATATAAGATGAATGAGTTCTTTTGTATGAATTATGATTTATGTTTTTATTAGAATATTTATATTATATTTTGAAAGAACTAGTTATTCTTGATTGAGTTGTTTTATAGGGGGAGATTCAATATCAATAACTTTGTTAACTTTAACTTTTTGAATTTTAGCATTAATGGTTTTATCTAGATATAAGGTGAAGCATGATTCCCATGGTGTTGTGAATCTATTTTTGTTAATTTCTTTATTTATGACTTTTTGTAGAATAGATTTATTATCTTTTTATATTTGATTTGAAATTAGACTAATTCCTACATTTTTAATAATTCTTGGATGAGGGTATCAACCTGAACGTGTTCAAGCTGGGGTTTACTTAATATTTTATACGTTAACGGCTTCTTTACCTTTGTTGATTTGTTTAATATATTATTATGAGGAGTTAGGAAGATTATCATTTATAATGAAAATCAAAAATTCTTCTTTAGTATATAAATCCTAATAACTCATTCCAACTTACAAAACATCTTTAATCTGAAGAAATCGAAATATAGAAGATTAAAGATGTTTTGTAAGTTGGAAGGAGTTACAATGAGTTATTTGGATTATCATTTATAGTTTTAACTAATATAAAAATAAATGTTAGAATAATTATTTATATATTTCCTATTATAGCGTTTCTTGTAAACATACCTATGTATTTGGTTCATTTATGATTACCTAAGGCTCATGTTGAAGCTCCAATTGCTGGTTCAATAGTTTTAGCAGGGAGTTTGCTAAAAATAGGAAGATATGGCTTACTTCGGATAAATCAAATTATTTTAAGAAAATTTATTAGAACAAGATGAATTTTTATTGGTTTAAGTTTGGTAGGGGGTATTTATGTAAGATTGATATGTTTACGACAGTGGGATATCAAGTCTTTAATTGCTTATTCTTCTGTAGCTCATATAGGAATAGTATTAGGAGGAATTATGACATGTTCAGTTTGGGGGTTTGTAGGAAGATTGGTTATAATAGTAGATCATGGATTATGTTCCTCTGGAATATTTTGTCTTTCAAATATTATTTATGAGCGATTAGAAAGCCGGAGTTTAATTGTAAGTAAGGGATTAATAACTATTTTTTCTAATTTGTCTTCATGATTTTTTTTATTATGTGTAAGAAATATGGCTGCACCCCCAAGTATAAATTTGTTAGGAGAAATTTGTTTATTAAGAAGAATAATCTTTTGATGTAAAATGACTTTTTGGGGTCTAATTTTTTTATCTTTTTTTTAGTGCTGCATATAGATTATATGTTTTTTCTTTAACTCAGCATGGTAAGGATATAGTATTTTATGGGTTTAAGGGAATTAAAATTCGTGAATATTTATTATTGTTTCTTCATTGAATACCTTTGAATATTTTAGTTTTAAAAATTGATTTTATTTTATGATGCTTAAATAGTTTTAAAAAAATTTCAATTTGTGGAATTGGGGATGTTAATTACCTTTAAGCATTAATAGACAAATAAATTGTAAGTTCTTCATTAACAATGAAGCGTTCAGATGACTCCTATTAAAAGATTTTCATTCTAAAGCTCCTTTTACTCACTCATAATATAAACCTAAAATTAAAACAATAATAAAAATAGATGAGGTAAGAAAAGTAGAGATTGATTGGGAAAATGATAAAATAATAGGTAGAGGAAGAAGAAGTGTAATTTCAACATCAAAAATTGGGAAAATAATAGCAATAAGAAAAAACTGTAAAGAGAAAGGTATACGTGCAGAGGTTTTAGGATCAAATCCACATTCAAATGGTGAAGATTTTTCCCGATCTGAGAAAGTTTTTTTCCCGATAAAACTACTGCTGCAAATATAACCACTGAAGATAAAATTGAAATAAAGATTATATTTATAAGTATTATGATGATAGATAAGATGGCTGATGAAGGCGGTAAATTCTAAATTTATTTATGAAGATGTATTCTCTTGTCAGGCTTTATAGTTTATTTAAAATATTTGACTGCAATTCAAAAGAAATTTAGGTTAAGGCTTATAGAAAGAAGGAGAACCTATCAATGGGGTATGAACCCAGTAGCTTAAATAGCTTATCTTTCTAATAGGAGTGATAAATGCTTTCTTAATATTTATTTCTTATTTATTTTTGGTTGTATGTGTTCTAGTAGGGGTGGCTTTTTTGACTTTATTAGAACGGGTAGCTTTAGGCTATATTCAAATTCGTAAGGGGCCTAATGTACTAGGGGATTTACAACCTTTTTCAGATGCCATTAAGTTATTTACCAAAGAGATTATTAATCCAATTATGGCAAATCATATGCTTTATTATATTTATCCAATTATAAGTTTAACATTAGCTATGTTTTTATGAATGATTTTGCCTATTTTTAGATTAATTTTAGATATAAGATTAGGTTTATTATTTTTTATATGCGTTAGAAGAATGAGTGTATATAGTGTAATGGGTGCAGGTTGATCTTCTAATTCTAAATATGCTTTATTAGGAAGAATTCGAGCTGCTGCTCAAACTGTATCATATGTAGTAAGAATAGCTTTAATTTTATTATGTGTAGTTATTTTAACTGAAAGATTTAATTTAATAGATTATAAGGATATTCAGAGTTGTTCTTGATTCTTATTTATTTCATTTCCTTTAATAATAATATGATTAATTACAATATTAGCTGAAACAAATCGAACACCTTTTGATTTGGCAGAAGCAGAATCAGAGTTAGTTTCTGGATTTAATATTGAGTATAGAAGTGGGGGTTTTGCTTTAATTTTTATGGCAGAATATGATAATATTTTTTATTAATAAAAATAATAATAGCTGTATTATTTTTTGGAGGAAATTATGAGAGTGTTATATTTATAATAATTGTGTGTTTTTTCTCTTTTGTTTTTATTTGAGTGCGTGGGATGCTTCCACGTATACGATACGATAAGTTAATAAACTTTCTTTGAAAAAAGCTTCTTCCCGTATCCTTGAATTATTTTCTTATATTTTTAGGATTAAAAATTATTATTGATGTATTTTGTAATTATTAAAAGAATTGAACTTTTATAAGATACTTTCAAAGTATCTGCTTTCCTTAAGCAAAATAATTATTTTATAGAACGAAGGGGCCCTTTATTAAATTTAGTAATTTTAACTACAGCAAAAAAGGTAATAAGGAGGTACAAAATTAGAAGAAGTGTTAAAAGGTAATTTTGAATATAAAATTTATTAATAATAAGATTAATATCAATATTTTGAGGAACAATAGAATAGGAAAATAAATTTTTACTATTATAAAATAGTAGTAAAGAAGGGATAGTAAAAATTTTTAAAATTTTAAATAGTCTCGTTTTTAGAAAGATTTCATTTGAAGCTAAAGAGGCAATATAGATAAAAAGTACTAACATTCCTCCTAAAAAAATTAAAAATAAAATGTAACTGAATCAATAAGATATATTAAGTATTATTACCAGAACAGCTAAAATTATTGTTTGTGAAATAATTACTACTAAAATTGAGAGGTGGTGGGAGAGGAATGTAAAAATTACTGATAAGCTACTGGATAAAGAAATGAGAAGAAGGATGGTGTTTTCTTTTGTGGAATTTAATCCAAGATTAAAAACTAATGATAATATATTGTTTTGCTTTTATGATCTTTGGGGGTGCGGTGATGTTTGTTTCTAATCGAAAGCATTTATTGGTTGTTCTTATAAGAATTGAATATTTAATGTTAGGTTTATTTTTGGGTTTAGGTTATGTTTTTTTAATAGGGTATGAAGATATATTTTTTTTACTTGTATTTTTGGTTTTTGCTGCGTGTGAAGGGAGATTAGGGTTAAGAGTTTTAGTTGGGATTATTCGTAGACATGGTAATGATTATTTTAATAGATTAAATGTACTTCAGTGTTAAAACTAATAAGATGACTAGAGGGTCAAGGAGTTAGTTATTGATTATTCGTGAATATTTTAAGGTAGGAAGAATTTTTTTTTAAATTTTTGAGTTTAGTAACTTTTAGTTTTGGTGTATGATGTTTGGTATTTGATTTTGGGTTTTTATTAGATTGGGAATTTTTTTATTTGAATAGAGGAGTAATATCTTTTTCTATAATCGTAGACTATATATCTATAATTTTTATAAGTTTTGTTATGTTTATTTCATCTATTCTATAATAATTGATTATATATCAGGTGAATTGAATAAGAATCGATTTTGTCTTTTAGTTTTAATATTTGTTTTATCAATAATTTTGTTAATTATTAGTCCTAATTTGATTAGAATTTTATTGGGATGGGATGGATTAGGATTGGTATCTTATTGTTTGGTTATTTATTATCAGAATAGACGATCATTTAATGCTGGAATTTTAACAGTTTTGTCAAATCGAATTGGAGATGTAGCCTTACTTATTTCTATTGCTTGAATATTTAATTATGGTAATTTAAATTATTTAATTAATATTGAAATGGGGGAAAAGATTGAGTTATGATGAGTGGGAATATGTGTTTTAATTGCTGCAATAACAAAGAGAGCTCAAATTCTTTTTTCAGCTTGACTACCAATGGCTATGGCTGCTCCCACACCTGTGTCAGCTTTAGTTCATTCTTCGACTTTAGTAACAGCTGGGGTTTATTTGTTGATTCGTTTTGATACTATCATTATATATTATTTCTCAAGGGTTTTTTTTGTCGGAACGCCATATTTCCTTTACTACTTCATCAAAATCAATAATTGTTGCATCATTTTGAAGATTACGTTCCCCGCTAATGACGAAAAATAAACAAATTGTTTAAAATTAATGTTTTCGTTAAAAAACTTTAATTTTAAAAACTTTTTATAAAAATGTAGACACGTTTTAACAGAAGCGCCTTATTTTTCGAAAGCGAAAATATTCTTTAGCGTTGTAACTTCAACTATTTCCTTTTTTGAATAAAAATGCACTTTAAATGATATTTCATCGTTTATTTAATAACAACAGATAAAAAAAAAACAAAGATTTATATTTTAATAAAAATAAACGATTTATTACAATAGAAACATAAAAATTAGTCAACTTCTCATATATTATTTCTCAAAGGTTTTTTTTTATTTCCCTTAATACTTCATCAAAATCAACGATTGAGATATTTTCAAGATTACGTTCACCGCTAATGATGAAAAATAAACGATTGTTTAAAATTAATGTTTTCGTTAAAAAAATTTATTTTAAAAATCTTTTTTGTAAAAATGTAGAAGGCAATCTATTGACAATCTGTTCATTTATTTATTTCCACATTACCATTCGGTGACTGATCAAGATACCATGCGAATTATTCGCACGGGTCAACTTTTTTATAAAACTTGAGAAGACGCCATCTATTGACAATGTGTTTAACTAACATGCACACAAGCTGTTGGATTTGTTTATTATTTCTCAAAGGTGGTTTTTTGTTGCGAATTATTCGCACGGGTCAACTAGTATTCATTAAAATGGAAGTAGCTAAGAATATTTTATTTTTTATTTCTGTTTTTACTATATTCATGGATGGCCTAGGTGCAAATTTTGAATATGATTTGAAAAAAATTATTGCTTTATCAACTTTAAGACAGTTGGGTTTAATAATATTTGTTTTATCAATAGGATATAGATTACTAGCTCTTTTTCATTTATTGACTCATGCTTTGTTTAAAGCTTTATTATTTTTATGTGCTGGTGGAATTATTCATAGAATAGGAGATATGCAAGATATTCGTATAATAGGTGGGCTGGGAATGACTCAGCCTTATTTATGTTCTTGTTTTAATGTAGCTATTTTGACTTTATGTGGAATGCCTTTTGTAGCAGGATTTTACTCTAAGGATATAATTTTAGAGATATTATACATAAATTTTAATACATTTATATTTATAGTATGTGTTTTAGCTACTGGGATAACTGTAAGATATTCTTTTCGTTTACTTGGTTATGTTGTGAGTGGAGATTGGAAATTTAAGGGTAATCATGGATTAGGATATGTAAATATACTGATAGGGTTACCTATAATGAGTTTAATATTAGGGGGAATTTTTATAGGAAGAGTTTTATCATGACTAGTGTTTGGGGATTATACTGTAATTATTTTGCCATTTTGATTAAAAATTATAGTGTTATTTGTAAGAGTAGTAGGATTTTGATTAGGGTTATCAATTGAATAAATACTTACAAATCTGAAATCTGCTAAATTAGATTATTTTGGAAGAATATGATTTATGCCAGTATTAAGAACCCAATTTAGTTCTCATATTTTTTTTAAAAATGGGGGATGAATTGATTATAATTAGTGATCAAGCTTGAGGTGAAGAAGTAGGGCCTCAAGGTTTATTTAAATTGTTAGTTGGATATTTAGTTTTAGGACAATGATTCCAGAATAATTCTTTAAAGGTATATTTGACTACTTTTTTAATTTGATTGTTGATAGTAATAATTACATTATGCTTTTATAGTTTAATGAGAACATAGTATTGAAGCTGCTAAGGTGATTTATCTAAAAGTAATTTCATAGTCAGGACTCTTTAACATTGAAAATGTTATGCTTTATGTAAACTATATGAAAGAATATTAACGAATAATCGCTATTATTAAAGTTAGCAGCTTTAAATTATATATTCTAAAGAAAAGATATATTTCTCGGGAAATATCTCGTCATCATTGATATATAGTTAGAATAGTAGTAACGAGTGCTAGTATATATAGGTTTATATTATTGGAGTGAAATCATATAATTATTCCTGAAGTTAGTATAAAAGCTCTAAGGGCTCCTGTTAATGGTCAAGGTCTTTTATCTACAATGTGAAAGGGATGAAATATTTGGGCTGACATTAGTAAACTTCTGATGAGTAAAGTACTGAAAGTGTAACGAAAACATAAGATTGAATAAGGGAAACTGCTGATTCTAGAATTAAGAGAGCAATTTGGCCAATAATAAGTATAGATACTAAGATTAGAGATAGACTGGGACCAGTAGATCCTAATAGAGTAATTAGTAACTGTCCTGCAATTATGTTAGCAGCTAACCGAATAGCTAATGTTCCAGGACGAATAATATTTCTTACTGTTTCAATGACAACTATAAATGATATAAGTGCTGCGGGAGTACCTTGAGGTACTAAATGAACAAATATATGATTAGTATTTATAATTCATCCATAAATTATAAATGATATTCAAATTGCAAGAGCTAGTGAAAGGGTTATGAGCATATGTCTTGTTCTAGTAAAAACATATGGTAATAAACCTAAAATGTTATTTATTATAATTAAGAAGAATAGGGAAATAAAGATTAATAAAGGACTAGTAATAGATTTAGGTAATAGGAATTTAAATTCCTTGCCTAAATAAGATAAGAATAATTTTCATAGAATGTTAAATCGAGAAGGAATTATTCATAATTGTATAGGAATAAGAGATAAACCTAAAATAGTTCTAATTCAGTTTATACTAAGATTTATAATTGATGAAGATGGATCAAACACAGAAAATAAATTAACTATCATTTTCACTTAATTTGTTCTTTAATAATATTCGGTAGATCTTCAGATTTATCAATTATATAAAATCTGTGAATAAGACATAGGATTATAAGGAGGATAACAATAAAAGATGATGATATAAGGATTCAATTTATTGGAGCTATTTGAGGAATTAGAAGACACTGTGAAGTAATTTTAGTTTGACATGCTAATGCTATGGTTTAACTAGTCTTCTCATTAGAAACAGGTGATAATTGTTATAAAATGGTTTAAGAGACCATTGCTTTCTTTCAGCTATCTAATGTAACTTATATTGATTTAATTCAGTTAATAAAAGATTTAATGTTTACTGATTCAATAGCAATCGGCATGAAGCTGTGGTTAGCTCCACAAGTTTCTGAACATTGACCAAAGAAGATTCCTGGGAAATTAGATAAAAAGGAAGTTTGGTTTAGACGTCCAGGGACTGCATCTACTTTTACTCCTAAAGAAGGAACTGTTCATGAGTGAAGAACATCTGCTGCAGTAATTAAAACTCGAATTTGTGTGTTTATGGGAATAACTGTTCGATTATCTACATCTAAAAGTCGGAATGAATTTGAAGATATTTCATTTAAGGGAATTATATAGGAATCAAATTCTACATTTTTGAAATCTGAATATTCATAGGATCAGTACCATTGATGACCAATAGTTTTTAAAGTTAAAGTGGGAAAATTAATTTCATCAAGAAGATACAATAAACGGAGTGATGGAAGAGCAATAAAAATTTAAGTGATAGCGGGAATAATTGTTCAAATTGTCTCGATTTCTTGACCTTCTATTAATTGACGATTAGAGAATTTATTTACTATTATTATACCCGCCATATTGTCTTAGCTGGGGAAACCCATGGTTTGAAACTTTTTCGAGATAATAATAATAATAATAATAATAATAATAATAATAATAATAATAATAATAATAGTGGCCATCCAATCCATGGAAGAAGGAGAGACCTACAAGTATCTGGGCTTCCAGCAAGCGCGCATTATTGACAACACAAACATCAAAAATGCACTCAAGAACACATACCGTGCTCGCGACCAAACACTTCCACCAAACAGCACAACACTTCTCACTCCACTCAGCCATTGTCAAGACTGACACACACCTCACACCCCTGGACCTCGAAAACCCTTCTCCAACACTCACCACCCCTAACACCCACACTCAGCAGCTGCGTGAATCATGGGCTCGTAAGAAACTCCATGGCAGACATCACCACGAACTCAGCCAGCCCGATGTCGACATGGAAGCGTCGAACAGATGGCTGACAAGTGGCGAGCTGTTTGGGGAGACCGAAAGGTTCATGATCGGGATGCAGGACCAAGTCATCCCCACACGCAGCTACAAGAAACACAGCTTACACGACACAAACACACATGACGACAGATGCAGGAAATGCCACACTACGCATGAGACGATCGATCAAATAATATCAGGCTGCCCCCTTCTCTTCCAAACAGATTACCTCCATGACATAATCAGGTAGCGTCGATTGTTCATCAACAGTTAGCTCACAAACACTCTGTTATTAAGATCACGGTCCCGTACTACAAGTACATACCACAAAGCATATTAGAGTCATCCTCACATAAGCTGTATGTGGGAATGACCGTCCCATTCACACAGACAAACCATACATCACAACAGACCTGACATCACACTTGTTGATAAGGTCAACAAACAGACCAATCTCATTGATATTGCAGTGCCTATCAGCAAGAACATGCAGAAAACTCACGCAGACGAGATCAGTAAATAAACCGATCTAGCACACGAGCTCCAGAAGCATATAGGCAGGACCGAGTACGTGTTGTACCCATCGTCTTGTCCGCCACTGATCTGGTACCTCACATATTGCACCACAGTCTCAGCACACTAGGACTTCACAAAAACACTTATGCACAGCTGCAGAAGGCTGTGATACTCAACACAACACGTATAATTAGGAAATTTAAGGACACAACCACACATCCCTAATCATTCTTGCACACATCTTTAGTCTTGGCAATATGTGTTTTGGTCCTTGACCCGCTATATTGTTTTTGCTGGGGAAATCAAGGTTTGAAACAAACAAACATAATAATAGCCATGTATAGTATTAAAAAAAAACTTTATTTAATTAGAAAATTAATATGGAGATCGGAGAGTGTACGACTTCCCAGCCCGTTGTGGTCTTCTCTGCTAAACTCAGATGTATTGCGAGTTAGCGCCAATACGAAATTTTTCACATTTTTGCATGTATCTTGCAAATGCTGAAACGTTTGTGAATGACTGTTATATTCGATAGAACTTTTAAATATCAACATTTTCTCAATATAATGTTGACTTCCAACTTTTTAACTTTTCGTTTAAATTTAGAAAAAATTAAAAATTGACCCTTTTAAAAGCGCCATCTTGGAAACCTAAAAAAATTTTGAAAGATTTTTGTAGCATTTTGTTTATCTTAAAAAGATCTACATTTTATCCGTTTGCGAGACCACTGTATCTCTCATAGTTTGGTCACAAAATTGGAAAAAAAATTAGTCTTAAGACAGAATAACATATTTATAATATAAGATTATATTTTTGATTTATAATTACAACATTAATGTTGTTTTTGTTATTCACATTTTGTGACCAAATTACTGTCTACTTTTTAATCTGTTTTCACTTACAAGGGAAGTGCGTGACCTCGTACGCTGATAACCGCACGAAAATGTATGTAAAATATAAATCGCCCATGCCAAAAACAGAGGTATGAGTCATTTTCATGCAAAACTGCACGTCTTACCACGAGAGGCATTTCAATGATCATCTATTGAAGGTCGAAGAGAAGCACTTTGGTAACGCAAAGAAACAAAATATCGATGTAATAGGACGAAAAACACACATATTTCAATGTCGTGACTATATTCCTATATTTCCCTCTATTTGGTCCTATTATATCGATATTTTGTTTCTTCGCGTTACCAAAGTTCCTCTCTTGGACCTTCAATAGGTGATCATTCAAATCCCTCTCGTCGTAAGACGTGCTGTTTTGCATTAGAGTGGCTTCTATCACTGTTTTTGGCAAGAATCAGATGGTCAGTCCGGTGCTCACCCGCCTATACCCCTGGGAAAGAAACCCGATACTCATTCTAGAGAGGGCTGAGTAGATCCCCGGACGTGTTTAGAGAAAGATAGTATCTGGAAAAATCTCCACCCTTTACTTAGGCCGGGGATCGAAGCCATCTTCTCTAAACCGCACCCAAGCTCCCTGCCACATCAGCTAAAAGTCAGATTAGATAGTAAACTTTATTGGAGGAAAGACAGAAACAGCTTTTACGGAGCTCCAAGCAAGTAGCGATTGATAAATAACATTTTCCTTCCAAAAAAAATTATCCTTTATTGAAAGAATTAACGGAATTAGCTATTTAGGAAATAATAAAAAAATGTTTCACAGATCCTTTTTTAAATTCAAAAATGTCTTCAATTTCCTTCGTTTAGACTACTAGTATTTTAATTATTTTTATTATTTTTTTTAATTCTCAATTTAGATTATACTTGTTCGAATGGAATGCTCCTTTTTGCAAAAATATTGCTGAAGAATACTTCAAAGTGTATACAGTTTATGTTTCATTGAGCAGTTCAAATTGTCAAAAATGTTCACGGTTGTGCACAGAAATCATCTATACACAAGCAACCCAAGCCGAGTATAATTACGAAGAAAAGGAGTTTTCTAACACTGTTTCTCTGGAAATTATTATTAATAGTAACATTCAGGAAACTATTTACGAAACATCTACATATTCATTCAATCAATTTTTAAGTGATATTGGTGGAAGTCTTGGCCTTTTCTTAGGATGCTGTATTTTATCTGTTGTGGAATTCACTGGAGCTGTAATATCAATGTTTATGAGACTTAAAGTGAGGTAAAACACAACGTTTTGGTTATTACTTTCATTTTCACGTATTTATCAATAAATTAACCTTATTTCATTGATTAAAGTATTCTTCACAGTTAATTAGCAACTATTTAACCTCAATCTAATGTATTTTGAGAAAACAAACCACAATGTATTTTTGATTGTTCATTAAAAACTTTCAAATAATTATTGAAAATGTTTAGAGAAAATTGTATTTCTGGAATATCCTAAATTATTTTAATTACTTTATTAAGCATTATAATCAATTTGTATATTATATAACATTAAAAATGAAAACTGTACAATTGCATTTTTTAATAAAGTGATTTGTTTGATATGAAATCTTATCTGAGAAGATTTATAAACCATGGAAACAACAGTAAATACACTTAAAACATTAATTAGTAAACTTATTTTGCTATTCTTTATTTTAGAAAGTTGATAAAACATTAGATTGATACAAAAGTTTATCAGAAACAATAAAATCTCCCAAAAAGTATCTCACAATCTCATCATATGGAATAGAAATAAATTTCTTGGTTGATTTCTCTTAACTGAATTACACTTTCTAATTCTGTTTTTCTGCAGAGTTTTAGTAATAATTCTATTAATAAAAGATAATGGATAATTATTACTTAAGAAAATATATCTGATCATATTCAATTCGTTGAACAATAATTCATCATTTGAACAAATCTTGATGGTCCTGGTAACAGCTAAATTGATAGCATTCATTTCCATTCATCATTTGAACAAATCTTGATGGTCCTGGTAACAGCTAAATTGATAGCATTCATTTCCAATTTTCAATTTCAAATTTCAATTCCAAATGGACGCGCCAAAATGACGCGCCAGAAGTATCGCTATCAAACACAGACATACGTCTTCGCTATTCCTAGGTGAGCGGTTATCGGGTCATCATGGCAGCTATCTATTATGTCTCTCTGCAGGTGCAATGGGATCACAAGTAGAAAGGATCTTGAAGTGGTTTGCGGCATTACATTGAAGATCAGCGTGCAGTTCGAATCCGGAATCAGGCTATGTCATCTTCGTTAGATCCGTGATAATTTTGAGGAGGGCAGGGTCCATATGCTCTTTGGTGGCGAGGTCTAATTCATCGTTAACGACTGCAATCGCTCGCCGATCTAGATCTAGTTTATGTCTGGGTGATGGGATAGCGAGATAAGCAGTCTGCATTGAGGTGTTTCTTCTCGCATTTGTATACGATGGTGATGTCATATTCTTGAAGCCGAAGAGCCCATTTTGCTAGTCTCCCTGAGGCATCCTTGAGATTTGCGAGCCAGCAAAGTGCGTGATGGTCACTCACAACTGTGAAAGGCCAGCCGTACAAGTAAGGGCGAAGTTTTGCAACAGCCTGAATTACTGCAAGGCATTCCTTATGGGTTGTCATAGTTCTTCTCAGGTTTGCTGAGGGTTCTGCTCGCATAGGCAATCACTTGCTGAAGACCGTCTTGTATCTGGACCAATACAGCGCCAATTCCGTGGTTCGATGCGTCCTTGTGTAGTTCCGTATGTGAGCTGTCATCGAAGTGGTCTAAGATGGACTCCATCGTTAGGGCTAATTTCAGTCTGTCGAAAGGTTCTTGTTGTAGCTGACCTCAAGTAAACTGTGTTGTCTTCTGCATTAACGATGTCAGTGGGCGGGCTATTGTAGCGAAGTTGGAGATGAATCTGCAGTAAGAGGAACAGGGGCCATAGAAGCTCCATACTTTGACATTGGTAGGTTGTGGGAAATTGGATACTGGACAAGATAGAAATCTTATCCAGCCATGGTTGTCAACGACGTGTATAAGAATCTTTACACTGTGCGTGGCGAAAGAGCATTTCTTGGGGTTTAGGAGGAGGTTATCTGAGTTGATGCATCCTAGAACGGTTTTGTCGAATTCTTTTGTGTAGATGATGATGTCATCAAGGTAGCATAAGAAGATCAAAACACATCAATCTAGTGAGAACTCCGTCGATCATGCATTCATAGGTGGCTGGAGCATTGCATAGTCCGAACGGCATCACTCTAAAAAAGCGTATAAAAAAAGGGTATAATCGTCTTCAGAGATTCCTTTACGAGGTGTTGCAGCTTTGTTCTGTCAGACATTTTCTCATCCGTTCGGCGGCAAAGAGCCAAGACGTCTTCAATGTAGTCCTGACAGCTTTCATCCGATCGCTGGGCCCTTGTTTCAAACACACGCCTAGCGTGTTGCACATTGTCGTAAGGTGCGATAAAAGTTGCGCTGATGAGCTCTTCAAAAGCAGTGCAGGTCTTTAGCTGCGGTTGGTTGTTTTCGAACCATTTGCGAGCCTTTACAGCTAGTGCGAAGTAGATATTCGTCAGTTGTGGCTGTGTCCCATGAATTATTATTGGCTATTGTGTTGTAATCTTGGAGCCATCAAATTGTGTCTTCGTATTGCCTGGCATAAAAGGCTGTTGGTACCCTGTACCATTGTTGATGTATGGGGATGGCTACGACGGAAGCATAGCTCGGGGTGGGTTGAGCTTCGATAGGTATATCTGTCTTCAACTGCAGCGGGAAATGATGAAGTTTTCTGGGCTTGAAGCAACTAAGACCAGGGTTTCGGCACTAAAATTGTAATGGTGTTTGTGGGTGAAATTTTTAGGAGCGAAGAAACAAGGAGTCAAGTTTGGAACTGAACTGAATTTATGAAACATAAAACATGGGTTTTTTTATAGACATTGCACAATTGGATTATATTAGATAAGTAATTGAAAATATATGTAGTGGTTGGATAAGAACATAAATTAATTAAATGAATTAACTAAAGAAACGGCTGTAACGGAAAAGAATTTTAAAATAAAAAAACAGCAATAATTAAGAAATAGAAAACGAATGATTTAAAATAAATAACGGTAAAGATTAAAATGAATAAAATACAGATATATAGGCTACAGATAAATAGAAATAAATGATTTCTAAAAATGTTTACAGATAAACTGTAACAATATCTTCTATTCAATTACACTTATTATAATCTCAAGAGCTGGCAGGAAATAAAAAATTTCAAGAAACAGCCAGGAAGACGGCGGAAAGATAAGAAGCTGAAGTTGGGATGTCATGGACGACTTCTTAATAAGCTTATAAAGTGTTATATCCACATTGCAGAAAAATTTACCTAAAGTATGTTGATATCATGTCATTACTTCTCTAGGTGCCAGACAGGGCCTGATCTAAGAGGGGGGGGGGGGCAAGCCGGGCAAATGCCCAGAGCGGCAAAATTGTGGGCAGTTGGCGGTTATTTAAAAAGTAATTACATGAATTTTGTAATTAATAGAGGTATAAATAATTATTCGGATATATTAATCAAATAGCCTTTTAAGTAAACTACTCATTGACAGACTGCTCGTAGTGCTCATGAACCTGACGAATAAAAGACCAAAATTGGAAAGCTCATTTTAAACGAATTCGATAATGCAGCAAAACCAGGGTGTGGAATGTCATTACTACAACAATGAATCCAAGTCAGAAATGGGGGATTACCGATATATAACCAAAAATAATACTTGCCGTTGGTAGCGTTCACAATAAAACGATCGGTGGTTTCATATTTCAAATTGAAGAAGGTTCCCTGTTTCCCCTATATGTATTATAAACATATGTATATTTGTCCTTCAAACAACACTTCTCAAAATTTACTGGACCGAGTGTTTGTTTTCTGACAGAAAGTTTGGTGGAATCCTGACCTTCCAAAGTTATATAATATACATTGAAGTACTTTGTTTTAACCAACTTATAAAAAAGAAGGCTCCCTGTTTTGAACTTGTTTTTTAGACAAGTAAAAAACAAAAATAATTGCTTTTCGTACAAACTGAAACTGGAACAGGGGAGTTTCGTCATAGTGATATGTGGTCAAAAAACGACAGGATCTAACGTCGGAATTTAGTCTAAGGCACACACACACTTTATTTACATTTATTTACAGCTGTACATACAGTTTTGGATGGATTTTCAAACATTCTTGAGCTTTCCTTCTGGTCCACCACTGGCTTGCTCGAAAGCTCTCTGTGCGGTCCGTCTCTGGGAGAGAGAGCTCGTACGCAGCTGATTGCCCCCCCCCCCGACTCAGTCGAACACGGGCAGATTAACTAACCAATCGGGAAGGATTTTCAACTTTTTAACAAAGATCTAGTTTCGTCACTGTTTTTATTTCCATATATAAAATGCAGTGTAGATTCGTATTTAGTGAAAATACTCCATCATACAAATATAGGAGTTTGTGTGAATTTACTAAGTACCTATCTACCTATTTATAAATCTATATTACCTAAAAAAATCATTTACACTTATCTATTATTAATAGTTTTTATCTATTTATTTGATATAAAAATACGAAACAGTATTAAATTAATAAAAACACCAAAGTTTTCTTTGAAAACTCACGTTCAGATGAGTATTTTACTCAAGTTCTTGAAGATGCCAAAGCCTTAGCTGCTGAAAACGACAGCGAGGTATTAGATTTTTGAAAATGTGTCTAAACATCGCGTTCGCTCCAAAAAGAAGCAGTTTGGTAACGAGTGTGACAATGAACCAATCATTGATCCCGTCAAAAATATAAGATCGAAGTATTTTTTCACATTATGGGTACGGCTATAAACTCCTTGCCGTGCTGGCGTGGTCGTGCGGTCTCGGCGGCGGCCAGCCGTGGCGGCCAATGCGCCAGTACCTGGGTTCGAATCCCGGCAGTGGCATGGCTGTTTCAATTTCCTTTCCTGTGTTGTCCAGCCTCTTCTTCACTTTCTCTTGGGTCTGACGTCATTCCTTAATGACGTCCTGGGGAAGGCCACGGGAAACCACACCAGTATCTTTCCCTTGAAATTCTAGGGAGTCTGCTAGGGGTTCGCCATCATGGGAACACTAGCGCTCCCTGGAATACGGAGGCTTCGGATACGAAGCGCGCACTTCGGTGCGTACCGGCCATACATACATAAACTCCTTGGAGTTAAGGTTTTCCCAGATTACTGAGCATAGTAAGCATTTTGCTTTTTTGTGTAACATATATGCCTTAAGAGAACTGACAAAAGATGAATTGTTAGAACATTATAAGAGCCTCGAGACTATTTTAACCCACGAGGACTCATCTGATATAAATGGATTAGAACTTTCAGAGGAGTTGTCAGTCCTTTGTATGATTTTAGATAGTAATTTGTCTCCTCAAGACATTTTAAAATTTATAACAGATTTAAGATTTGGTCCAGACATCAGTATTGCTCTTAGAATTCTTTTGACTTTACCAGTAACAGTTGCCAGCGGTAAATTAAGCTTTTCTAAACTAAAAATAATAAAAAATTATCTGCGGTCCACCATGACACAAAAAAAGATTATCTGAATTGGCTATGATAATAGAACACATGGTTTGTGACAGTATAAACTTATCAGAAATTATTAAAGATTTTGCAGAACATAGTATATTTTAAGTTTAATATTCTCAGCAAAAAGTGTTTTAACTTAATTTGTTTATTTTTTAAGAGTGACTTATTCGTTTTGTGGCTCTACATAATTACTGTTTCTTTTTATTTGAATTAAATTTTTTTTTTTTTTTTTTTTTTTTTTTTTTAATAATTTTTTTTTTTCATTCATTTAAACTGCAGGGAAAACACGTCGTTATTAACAAGTCGATGTAACAAAAGTTACATAAATATAAACGGACTTCATATAACATATCTTTTAAACTATTGAACCGATTTTGATGAAATTTTCACTGTTCCCTAAGTTGAAAGATACATAAGTCGATAAAAAAAAATTATTTCAATCTAATCAGTAGTTTCTGAGAGATTCTTGGACAAACGTACATATATACATACATACATACATACATACATACATATAAAATTCTTAACGTGTGCCAAATAACGTTGTTAAAGGTCCAGCCCGCACACAATGATTAAAATTTAAACATTAAAATTTAAAAAAGTTAAAAACAGTTTAAAAAACACAAGTCTCTAGCTTTCGCCACTAGGGGGACAAGGCTTCTTCAGGAGAGATAGTTGGACAGTCCTTCAGCTCTTCTATTTAAACGAAACCGGACAAATGAAAATGGTTGTATATTTCATTGGTCGCTGCAAACAGCAATTAGATCCAAGTGGAAGGCGGAGACATCTGGTGGCGATCACAAGCCGATGGATGACAGCTAATCCAAGGACGTGGAGTTGTTTATAAACATAGGCTCTTCTCGGAATTGATCACAATCCAATGGTTTTTCACCCAGTGGAATATTTCCAAAACGGATGGCGTTTCACCTAGGAAAAATAAAATTAAAAAATGAAAAAGGAAAATGAAATTATAATAAAAAAAAAAAAAAACAAAAAAAAAACGGAAAATGGAATTATGCTATTAAAAAAAATACTATTAACAAAAAAAAAATAATTCCTTTAATTTGTCCTTTTTCTTTTCTTCTTTGGCAAGGTGTACTGTTTGATGTTGCGAATAGAAAGGCCATCGTTATAACAGTCATCCATGACCGAGATGATCACTGATTCTTTGCACCTTCTCAGGAACATGTTGGCGGCACTATCAAGGATCATAGGATTATGAAAGTCAATACGGTGGCTGGTGCTGTTGCAGTGGCTTACCGTAGCATATGCTGTGTCATCTCTGTCCCGAGCCCAAATATGTTCATCTACTCTCTCCTCCAAAGTCCGACCAGTTTCGCCTATATATCTGCAACCAAACCTATTACATTGCAGAGCATAAATTACACCCTTCCTATGCATGATATTTCTTTTAGGCTTGTGACTGTTGAACATGGACTGAGTTGTACGGTGACAAGGGGACGTAATCTGAATACCAAATGGTTTGAGAAGCTTGGAAATGGCCGGGAACCATTCGGGATGGTATCCCATCGAGATAAATCTTTTTTGCTCGACCACCCCTCCCTGGCAATCATTATTGTATATGGCAATCATTTTTCTTCTAATGACCGAGTTAACAAATGCTGTCGGATATTCATTATCAACCAATATTTTCTTAACAACACACAGTTCTTGTTTAAACAGTAATTGACTGCTGGATAGGGTGAAGGCCCTCTCAACAGCCATGGACACCACATTCCTCTTAAAAGCTGAAGGGCAGAAGGACCAAAAGTTAAGAGTAATACCTGATGACGTAGGTTTCCTGTAGACCTGTGTATGAAATTGATCTTCATGATAGGTGATACGAACATTCAGGAATGGAATAGAATTATTATGTTCACCCTCGTACTCTAACTGAATGGCTGAATGGACACTATTAAAGATGTGCAGGAGATCCTGGTGAGACGCGGCATGGGCGTACAACAAAAGATCATCAACATATCTAGCATAGAAGAGAACATGTAACGACTGAACATCAGCTAAACAAAGGGCGGTATCCTCAATATAAATCATAATCCACTCGGCAATCATAGCAGATGCAGAGAGGCCCATGAAAAGACCATCACTCTGTTTATAAAAGCATTCGTTATAGACGAAAATCTGCATTTTGTAGAGGGCTGCGATCATGGGTAGGAGATTTTGGAATTCCTGAAGAACGCAGACATGTCGAAGATACTTGGACGAAATATGTTGGATGGAGGCTTGGATGAGGTCCATAGTGATAGACGTGAATAAGGATGTTACATCAAAGGAGCAAAAAGCATACGGTGTCACTGGGTACATATCTCGAATTCGTTTGACCAAGGTCCGACTATTAGCTACACTATGCATAGATCCCACGTTCAACTCCTTTATTCTTGCAAACAAAATGTCTGATAATTTCTTAATAGCCGAATCAATACATACCACAATGGGCCGAACCGGAAAAAGGTTATCATTATCTCGAGGCTTGTGAATTTTGGGTAGAATCTTAAGATAAGAAAACGCCAAGCTAAACTCCTTCATTTCCTCGGCTTGCACCTCTGAAATGGCTCCCGTCTTCATAAGAGCGCGTACGGTGCCACGAATATAGTTGCGAACCACTGAATCTGAAAAAGTAAAATAGTTGATACCCTTCTGTGAGGCTAAGAACTTTTGAGCCTTGCTGTTATAAGTGTTAGTACGCATGACAACGGGATTATTGCCCTTATCTGAGGAAACGACCA
>JAFIDM010120491.1:25575-43767 GCA_023159025.1 Thereuonema tuberculata | reverse complement strand
TGGTCGTTTCCTCAGATAAGGGCAATAATCCCGTTGTCATGCGTACTGACACTTATAATAGCATGGCTCAAAAGTCCTTAGCCTCACAGAAGGATATCAACTTTTTTACTTTTTCAGATACAGTGGTTCGCAACTATATTCGTGGCACCGTTTGCGCTCTTATGAAGACGGGAGCCATTTCAGAGGTGCAAGCCGAGGAAATGAAGGAGTTTAGCTTGGCGTTTCCTTATCTTAAGATTCTATCCAAAATTCACAAGCCTCGAGATAATGATAACCTTTTTCAGGTTCGGCCCATTGTGGTATGTATTGATTCGGCTATTAAGAAATTATCAGACATTTTGTTTGCAAGAATGAAGGAGTTGAACGTGGGATCTATGCATAGTGTAGCTAATAGTCGGACCTTGGTCAAACGAATTCGAGATATGCGCCCAGTGACACCGTATGCTTTTTGCTCCTTTGATGTAATATCCTTATTCACGTGTAATTTATGCTCTGCAATGTAATAGGTTTGGTTGCAGATATATAGAACACGGTTGCGAAACTGGTTGGACTTTGGAGGAGAGGGTGGATGAACATATTTGGGCCCGGGATAGAGATGATACAGCATATGCTACGGTACGCCACTGCAACAGCACCAGCCACCGTATTGACTTTCATAATCCTATGATCCTTGATAGTGCCGCCAACATGTTCCTGAGAAGGTGCAAAGAATCAGTGATCATCTCGGTCATGGATGACTATTATAATGATGGCCTTTCTATTCGCAACATCAAACAGTACTCCTTGCCAAAGAAGAAAAGAAAAAGGACAAATTAAACGAATTAATTTTTTTTTGTTAATAGTATTTTTTTTTAAATAGTATAATTCCATTTTCCGGTTTTTTTTTTGATAATATAATTCCATTTTCCTGTTTCATTTTATAATTTTATTTCTACTAGGTCAGTGTTTCTCAACCTTTTAGTACTTGCGGCCCAATTTTCAATCACAACTCTCATCGTGCCCCCCGAAAAAAAAAACCTCCAAACCTATATGTTCAACCAAAAAAAAAAAAAAAACCCAAACCTATTTCTTTAACAGATCTTCGGTATGCTCGCGCCCCCCTAGGGGGGCGCGCCCCACAGGTTGAGAAACACTGTACTAGGTGAAACGCCATCCGTTTCGGAAATATTCCACTGGGTGAAAAACCATTGGATTGTGATCAATTCCGTCATGAGAAGAGCCTATGTTTATAAACAACTCCACGTGCTTGGATTAGCTGTCATCCATCGGTTTGTGATCGCCACCAGATGTCTCCGCCTTCCATTTGGATCTCATTGCTGTTTGCAGCGACCAATGAAATATACAACCATTTTCATTGGTCCGGTTTCGTTTAAATAGAAGAGCTGAAGGACTGTCTAACCATCTCTCCTGAAGAAGCCATGTCCCCCTAGTGGCGAAAGCTAGAGACTTGTGTTTTTTAAACTGTTTTCAACTTTTTTAAATTTTAATGTTTAAATTCTAATCATTGTGTGCGGGCTGGACCTTTAACATACATACATACACTCATGAAATTTGGTATATTCGTTTAGAATATTATACAATTCCAATAACATTACATACATACGGGTCGAAATGATTACCTCCTCTTTTTTTGAAGTCGGTTAAAATTGCACCATCTCTGGAATAAGATGATTATGACTTACAAGATGTCATTGTAAAGGGCGGCAAATATTATTTTTGCCCGAAGCGAATGACCTTATTTCACTAGCATTCCAACATTTAAAAGATAAATCTTATTCTGCTTTATATTAATATTAGTATATTGGACGATTTATTGCCTTTGATTAAGACGTTACACAATATGCAAATTTTCGATTTTGAAGGATATTATTATCAACAAAACAGTGGTTTAATCACGGGGTTTGCCGCCTGAGCCAAGTTTGCTGACATCAATATAATTTAAGCGGATGATATAACTGTTAGTTATTATCTCTGTGCTCGGAAACAAATACAGGGTGTCCCAAATTGAAGTATACACTCTATGAAACATTATAACTCAGCAACGAAATGAGATAGAAATATAAGGTGTGTTGTATTTTATTCCGTAAATTTCCTTAAGCCCGTACATGTTCAAAATGACCACCTTCTGCCACAGTACACTCCCAACACCGACGTCGAACAGAGCGACATACCGACTGGATTGTAGCCAATGGAATGTTCAATCTGATCTCCTTATTTCGTCAGTGTTTAGTGGCGTACACCGTGTTCTTTAAAGTTCCCCAAAGGTAGAAGTCCAGAGGGGTTAAATCGGGAGATTGAGGTGAGAACTCCGTCGCACTTGCTCTTCATGCTATCCATCTGTGATTGAATGTGTGATCGAGGAAAGTTCTCACATCGATATGAAAGTGAGATGGAGCCCCGTCTTGTTGGAAGTAAACCTCATTTCCATTCGCGAAGAGATCATTAAGACGTGGAATCATGAGTTCCAACATCTGCAAGTAAGTTTGATCCGTGACAGTATGTTCGAAAATGTACGGCCCAAGTAATCCTCTGCAGGATAGACCACACGATACCGTTATCCATAGAAGATTGATGGCCTTTTCTTCAATGATGTTTGGGTTTTCGTTAGCCCAGTACACACAATTATGACGATTAGTTGTACTATTAAGTTTGAATGTTGCTTCATCTGACCAAACAATTTAGTTTTGGAAATCCTCCCTTTCGTCACACTTGTGCAGGAACCACTCACAAAATTGCAGTCGCCTATCGGGTCGTCCTCATTTAGTGCGTGGAATGTAGGTCGCGGAATGTAAGGGTTCCATTTTTGACCTCGCAAAATTCGATGAACACTGGATTTGACTATACCAATTTCACGAGAGCATTGCCTCACTGACTTCTTTGGGAATCGTGCAAAAACCTCCAAGACGGCATCAACAATCTCGTTATCAGTGGAACTTCTCCTTATCCCGCACCGACCTTTCAACACATCTTTCACCGTTCCTTCGGCTTCATACTTGTCTCTGAGTTTAGTTATTGTTACCCTTTTAGCGTTGTTGTAGCAAATTCAACCCTCCAACATCGTTGAACCTCAACAACATTCTCCTCTTTCCAATAATATTTCAGTATCCATTTATGTTCATCGAATAAAAGTCTCACCACCATTTTGGTTTGTAAACAAATGAACAGCAATGAGCGGGTTGCTATACTTTTCCAGCGCCGTCTGGATCATACATAACACACCTTATATTTCTATTACTTTTCATTGCTGAGTTGTAACGTTTAAAAGAGTGTATACTTCAATTTGAGAAACCCTGTATGACTAATTGAAGCGCTGTCAAAGTACCATTTCGATTTCCTGGTATCTTCATCCTTTTCGTTTTCAGCTATTACTGTAACTTTAGTTAAACCTGAATGGACTTTTATTATCTTTTTCTTTACATAATACTTCTTTGGATATAATATCATTATTTCTTAAATTACTACTAGTTTCTTTCTTTGATTTGCAAAACGTAGCAATACGACCTTCTTTACCGCAAGAATCACATTTCTTATTCTTCTTAATCTTTTGTGATTCGGACTGATACATGCTAATACTTCTGTTATTACCATTGAAATCTTCTATTTTACTACTTTTTTATTACGCAATCAATTTGTCAAGATTAAAGTCACCTGCTACTATGTCTTGTACGCACGAATCATATTTGTCTGGTAGTCCCGATAGAATAATCCAAGTTAATTCCTTGTCGTCGATAGATCCTCCACAGTTGGTTAATTCTCTACCTAACAATCTTATTCTAACAGTTTATCAGTTAAATTATCACCATTCTTTAAATTTGTGAACGAGAACAATTTACTTTTTATCCTAGCTATTTTTAGGAAATCAATCTTTTTGTATCACCCCTGAGTTCTTCTAGTAATAAATAAGTATCTTCATTTTTCTTAATTAAAATTTTGTTGTTTATCCTCCATAGCTAATAAAAAATATTCAACATTTTTGTCTTGTTTTACCTTGAACTTTATCTTTTTCATTTAGAACTGTTATTTCACTTAGGCTAAATTGTAGCATCTGTCAACATATCGCTAAAATCCCTCACTTTGGAGTAAACACTTAACATTCGTCAACAATGAATTCTGTGAATTGAAGCTTTTACTTATTGTGGTGAAACTGGAACTCATGAACTTCAAAAGATAATATCGCTGATCAATTTTGCTATAGCTATTATTTTTATCCATAGGCTTAATATTCTTAACTTAATATTATGCACTGTTCTGAATATATATTTTCGCTGGATTGCAATATGATAAGACATTATTTATCAATTTTCGCAAAATCATATTTATGTGTATATATCGGAGATCGATATAACAATCAACACTTGTCGATTTAATTAAACTACGCACGTTCATTCTTGCTCGCGCCGAATGATATCTTCCTATCACATCTCAAGCGTATATCATAATCCTTTGTTGATAACTGTCGAAAAATAAACTTCACAAACAAATGAATAAAATAAATAAATAAATAAATAAATAAATAAATAAATAAATAAATAAATAAATGTTACTTTGCCAGTAAATTTTAATCATTATTTTTGATCGATGGCCCTTAGCTTCCTTTTTACCAAGCGAATTCAGAGTCCTTCTAGAATCGCTATTTAGACGATTTGACCTTTATACTGATAGTTCAGTTCAATATTGCATTTTAGACGCTTTTTCATTTGTATATCCTAATATTCAATTTAAAATTGAAATTGAACACAATCATGCTTTCGCCTTCTTTCACGTTTTTGTCTTATGTAATAATAATAAAGTTTTTAATGCGACGGTTAATCAAAAAACCGCCGATTAGAGTATAATGTTAAATTTTCATTCTGCTTGTCCTTTGAAAATCAATATCATCAATATCTGAGAGATCGTTTAAGTTGTCAAGTTCATTGGAATATTTGATTTTTGGAGGTCATTAACGTTAGAAACATCCTAAGTTTTAAATGGTTACTCCGTTCAGTTTCTTCTTTATTTCTAATTTTGGCAGGTTCACATTTCTTCCGACATCAGACATTATATTCGATGTGCTCCTATCTCTGCCCACTTCCTGCTGGATATTATCAGCTGCAAGTCCTAATCTTGTCTTCCACAATGCGATAATATCTTCTTATTGCATAATTTTATTAATTTCTTCTTCTACCTGATCTTCAGAAACTTTACTTTCCATATCGCATCCTCTGCCGCCTTGATAACTGTATTGTACATCTTTAAATCCTAAATTTAACGCATAATTTCTGCCAAGTTAAAATATTTACCTTTATATTCCTTTTAATTTACTTCTATTTATATGGACAATCCAAAAATTTTGGTCCTTTTCTTTCCATAAGTTTATTGTATTCATTCAATTTAGCTTCCCTATTCTTAACTTTCTCTAATACTTGTTTAATAGACACTAAGCTTCCACTATTTACGGCTTCATCTACTTCATCTTTAAGTATTGTAATGGACCGTTTCAGTGATGTCGTCACAACCTATGTCACACTTTAAACAGCCTATTGCTAGGCTCCGTTGCTAGGGTTTTAGCATTGAACTTAATATGACTTAATATGACCAAGTGGGTGTTTTGCTTTGAGAAAAGACCGAAAAAAATAGTAAAAAAATATCAGACCGCATTTTTAAGACTTTTTTTTTAACTTTAGAAGAAATATTAAGATAAAAGATAAAAAACTGTATTTATACATATTTTTGAGGTTCGGATTTCTATAGATCCCTTGGAATCGATGTCGAGAGATTCTAATTGGTTACCTCAAACGCCACTCTCCAATAGCAACGGACCGATCTGATATGCTGGAACGTATTACAGAAGTAGGATTAGAGATTTTATAATTGTTAGCGAAAATAAATTATATTTTTTCTTCTATAATCCTACTTCTGAAATACGTTTCACTACGACAGATCGGCCCTTTGCTTGGAGGGTGGCTTTTGAATTATCCAATCAAAAATTCTCGACATCAGTTGCAAGGTGACCAATGAAGTCTGTACTTCAAAAATATAGATAAATACAACTTGCTTTTTGTCTTAATTTTTCGCCTAAAATTTGCAAAAATAAGTGGGAAAAAAACCTTAGATGGGCTTTCTTGAAGTCTTAAAAATGCGTTTCGATAATTTATTATTATTATTTTTTTATCTCTATCATAGGAAAACCAAGATAAACACCCGTTTGATCGTAACTAATTTCTATGCTAAAACCCTAGTAACGTAGCTTGGCAACAGACTGTTTGAATTGTGATGTAGGTTATGAGCAAGATTATTTAAGATAGAAGGTTGTCTCCGCCGCGGAAACGGTTTCTGTTGGCTAGCCCAATGACGTCACCTGGTTGATAGGTTGGATTGGTAGTGTAACACCCAATAATTATTTCTAACTCAAATTAAAAGTTTTGAAGTATTTAAATTTTCTCCCGATTGAAATTTTATTTTTTGTCAGCCATTTACAATAATTTAGAAAACTGGAGAAAAATAAGATTAAATGAATTTTTTTTATAAATAGGGGAAATAATTCGTGTAAAAGCCAATTTTTCCACAGTTGTAGGGGAAGGTGTCCTGAACAACATACTAAAAGTACTGATGGGTGGGGGTGGAGCTAAGGAGTGGGTGAGGGTTTACATGTTTTTAGTTTTTCGTGAATAACTCGAAACCTGCGGCCTACAGCAAACAAATGTCCATATACTAAATTAATCTATATAAAATTCTCTACAAAAAAGGTCCTATGCACTTTTTCGCTGGGAGTTTTACGTAAGGAGATATGGAGGGGGTAAAATGAACAATTTGGAAAAAAAATGTTTGTTTGTTATTAAAAATGGAACGTGTATTCCTCAATATAAAATTCACATTAATTGTCGAATTAGTAATTATCTTCGAAATCTAAACTATTATCGTTAAAATCAATGGTGAGACAGTTACTGTTAACCCTGTGACAATTTTTCAAAGAACTGTCATAGCTACGAAGATGTGGCAAAGCTGTTGACCTTTGAATTAACTTCGTTGCCTCTGGCTCTGTTCCTAGAAGGTGGAATGCGAAAAGGGAAGAAGTTACCCTCCACGATATTTTGACAGTAGAGAACAACGTAACTCTCGATCTCACCCCAAAGCACTAATGTGGTAGATGGTGGTTTTCTTCTTCACCGCATGAAGTGGAAACCGTCCTTCAAGATTTCTCCTTCAACATTTCTTAATATCATCAGTACATTGCCTACCTACAGAAACATTATGGTCAACATTGTACGGTGGTTTTTGATGATAACAGTGATGTCAAAAGCACAAAACGAGCAGAGCAGAACCGAAGAGGGCTGACAAAAACTTCGGTTGACATTAACTGTAATGAAAGCACGACCATCACAGTTCAACAGCAGTAGTTTCTCGCCAACGAAAGGAATAAAACAAGACTGTTCCACTTTCTCACCGAGAAAATGACAGCAGCAAGGATGGAAACACCTGTTGCAACAGGGGATGCTGATGGCATTATGGTGAGATGTGAGTTGGATAAAGCTGCTGTACATCCAACTGTTGCAATAGTTGGGGAGGATGTGGACTTGATAGTCCTCCTCATAGAATTGGCTCCAGCATCTACCAGCGTGTTCTTTATGAAGCCAGGCTGTGGGAAGGTGGAGACCAAGTTGTTTTCAGTGCGACAACTTCAACAGTTCCATTCGAAACAAGATGATCCTCCTTTTCCACAGCTTCTACGGATGTGACACTATCTCGGCAATTCATGGGAAGAGCAAAGTGGGAATTGCTAAGCTACTCACAGCTAAACCTCACGTGACACAATAAATGTCAGACCTTTTCACTGATCCCTCAACATTACCGGAGGGTATTGCACATGCTGGCGAGTAGCTGTTTCTGGGGATTTACCAAGCGCCAACTCAGGAACAAAACCTCAACAAACACCTGTACTCTGCCTTTTTGAGAGCATCGTCGAAGCTGAAATCTGATATGGCTTCTCTTCCTCCTACCAGAGGAACTTTAAAGCAGCACTCGTTCAGAGTATACCTACAGGTATATCTATTTACATATGGTTGTCAAATACTGTTTTGTTTTCATTACAAAATATCTATTTGAGGTAAATACTTAAGTTGGTCTTATTACTTTCTTACAGCTATAACAATGGTTCGGCAACCCCCTACCACCCACCCAATGGGGTTGGGCCAGATGAGACGATGGCATTCTAAAGCCGGTGACAACCAACGCACCTGACTCCATTCTCAACACCATATTTTACCGATTCACGACTGGGTGTGGGGTGCGCTGCGAATGCCGGAAAGCAGGCATTGCCTGCTCCAGTGTCTAAGGAGTATGCTTCGGCTCGTGTACTAACGGAGCACCCAGCGAAGGCACCGTCGAGTATGACGATAGTTTCGATTTCGAAAATAATTAGTACTTCGACAATTAATGTGGGTTTCATATTGAGGAATATATATACCATTTTTAACAACAAAACAAACATTTTTTTCAAATTGTCCATTTTCTCTCCCTTCATATCTCCTTATGTATAAATCCCAGCGAAAACGTCTATAGGATCTTTTTTGTAGAGAATTTCATATAGATGAATTTAGTATTTGAACATTTGTTTGTTATAGACCGCAGGTTCTGAGTTATTCACGAAAAACTGAAAATAGGGACCTTTAAACCCCCACCCACCCCTGAGCTCCACCTCACCCATCAGTACTTTTAGTATGTTGTTCAGGACACCATTCCATACAATTGTGCCAAAATTAGCTTTTACACGAATTATTTCCACTATTTTTCCTTCGTTGCCTGGACTATATGTTTTATTATTTCTTACAAATTTACTCCCCTTTAAAAATATCTTTGTAAATATTGTCTTCATTTATTTAAAAAAGAAAGATTTCATTGACAAAATATCGTATCTAATTAAGAAAAATTTTCCACTGCTTTCTAGACTTCTTTCTAGAATTTACAGAATGTAAATTAGCTAAACTATCTTTCAATGAAAATGCAGGTTCAAAAATCAAATAAATGAAACTGATTAATGTAGAAATTCAATATTGAGAATTTCCAAGCTAAAGAAATTCATAAGCCTAAATTTCTTCTGACGGCAAATTTAATTTGCTTTTGACAGTCGTTATTGAATTAGCTTGGAAGGTTGGCATTTTCTCATGATTTGATAATGCAATTAAGTCATTATTATGGCTCGCTGAAATAAGTCTTTCACGAACCAAAATAATTATTTTCTCGTGGAACGAGGAAATCATCTCGATGGGAGGTGGCATTGTTAACGGGAGCCGACCACAGTTCGCTTGCATCCTTCAACTAGTTCAGATGTGAAGGAAACTCGCTGCCGAGTTAGGGAGTTGAGTTCGCTGCAGTTCTCACCAACGATATTGGTATGAGAACGTTTTTATATTCTCAATAAATAGAAGAATACGCCCGGAAGAATTCAGTGAATTCTAAAGTTCGCTTGATTAAAAGCGAAGGAGCTGTAATATTCCAATCCCCGGGAAATTCTGGCGAATAGCAGAATACCGAGTCCGGATAAAATAGAAGACGGTTTCGACGGAAGGTATTGCTTAGAAGAAATAAATCGAAGCCAGACGCAATTGGCAGAATATGATTCGAGTAATAGCCTGGATGAAATGCGAAAGAACTAACCGTTCTGTACGCAAAAGACAGAAGCCGACAAAAGCGATGTGGGCCGAAGACGGAAGAATCATTTCCCCGTAAGAGATACAGCCAGCGCCGGGAACTTCTAAGATGATAAAGGAATAGGACTCATATAGATGATATAGCCTATTTAGAAGAATGCAAAACAGAGTGAATGCAGGTTAGGAAGAATAGATCCTCGTTGAATTTATCGTATATCGCGAGAGAAACAACGCCCGGAAAATTAGCCCTAATAGGAACAATTCTTCGGAGCAACGAGCCTAGAAGATTTTCGAAACATCTCACCGCACCGACAATGGAAATACCGTAAAGTTAATGGGATTGAATTACTTACGACCGTTCATCCAAGGAAATCGACTTTTTACTGTAAGTAAAATTTTATTAAAATGTCTCTCAGCTTGATAGGAGCCTCAAAGCAAAGTTAGGCGTAGATAAATCGATTCATAAGAAAGTTTAGGATCTTAGGAATTTATTCAATTCAAGTTAGGATAGGAAAATCAGCGACGTGAAGTTATTCATGAATATATCCGGCATTAACGAGTAATAAAATAAAGATTCTACTTTAAAGTAACTAGATCACCTTAGGAGAAGATAATAGGAAATTTAGCTAGCAGCGTTTCTAGTGAACGCAGCGTAGAGAAGCCTCCATAAACAGGAGCTTAGAGATAGCTAAAGTAAAAAGCAGCGTAAAGCGATTCAGTTTTTTTTTTTTAAGTAAAAAGAGAAGATCTAGAAAAGGAATCTTAGGATAGATTCAAAGGAAAAAGAACTGTCTAAAGACTTTAGTAAAGGGACCCCAGACCTAGCTTAGAAATAGAAGCTTAACGATACAAGATTGCGCACAGAAGCCGTTCCATGTGAAGCAAGTTAACGTTCCCAGAAGATTGTAAATATAGAATTGATTAATTCTGGGCTTATATAGCCATTTGTAAATATATTAATACATTATTAAATGTGTTTATTGATTTCTTTGTTTTGGTATCAATTTAGATAAGTATTTTAGAGCACTGATATTACTCTGCCAGCATATATATATATATATATTTATTCTTTACAAATAATGGTTAGGGTTTAGCCCTAACGCCCGCTTCCACTGCGCTAATAAGTAGATTAGTTGTAAAGTACCCTATCGTACGAGCCAATTACGCCAGGAAGGCGAGTTAAATAGAAGGAAGTGGAATACGAGATAATATTCATCATGAGTAATTATAATACGTATGTTGATGTTTAGTGGGGAGAATTATCTCAAGTGGAAGTCCTCCATAAAGACAACCCTTCAAAAGGAAGGATTATGGAGTTTAGCAAATAGTGCTCTAGCTGATACCAATGAAATCGAAGACGTCGAAAAGCGACGTAAGGTCCTTATGAAAGTAGAAAGGGCAGTCGGAACTATAATTAGTGCTATTGATGATAGATTCCGTTGTATGATATCTGAGACTAATGACCCTCAGAAATTGTTGCTAGAATTGGAAGAAAAATTTAATACAGTAGATCATCTTAGAATATTTGATCTTTAGAGGGAGTTATATCTGAATAGTAAGATGTCAGACGAAGATGATATTCCGAAAAAGATAGTTCAGATTAAAATGATTGTAAGCGAAATAGAAATGAGAGGAGGAAAGGTCGATGACGATGAACTTTCCTGGATCCTTTTGTCAGGTCTTCCAAAGAGTTATAGACCCGTCGCTCAAAGCCTAGTAACGATGCAGAAACGGGCAGGTTTCAACGCCGAACTCATCATTAGCAACATATTAGGTGAATACAGACGTAATCAAAGTTCAGACAAGCAAGAAAGTACTCTTGCGAGACATTGCCATAATACAGTTTCAAAAGAAAACTTAAAAGATAGCAAGAATAAAGAGACCAAAGTACAAGTGAAGAATAGGCAACGTGTAAAATGTTTTCAATGTGGACAGCTAGGACATATAGCCAGATTTTGCAAGAAGAAAACAAATCCAAGATCGAAAGGAAATCCGAATGATAAAACAACCGATGATGGGAAGTCGATCTGTAATATAATCAGTTTATTTGGACATCAGAATCATCATCATAGGGATAAAGAGTCATGGTACATTGATAGCGGAAGCAGTCACCATATTTGCACGCGCAGAGAACTATTCGAACATTATGAAAAGCTTGAGAAACCATATGGCCCCTGTGTCGGGTTCGAATCCCGGTGTTGGCATGACTGTTTCTTTCTTCTTCTATGTTTCTCCCTGGGACTTACTATATCAGGGTTATCCGGGACGGGATGTGAATCTCGTCCCCCCCCCCCCCATCTTGAATTTCAATAGCTTCGCCCTGATGTTGTCAGGTTGAGCTAGTTCCGTGGTCCTTAGTTGGCCAAATTCGATAAAGGAAGGAAAGTAGTAATGAACAAATTACTAATAAAATTATAGCTCTACTTGCATTCTTGAAATATTCTTGAAATATTCCTGAAATTCTTTAAAAATTTCCCAAAACAGTTAAAATAAATCTCTAGTGTTTTTTTTGTTTTTTTTTGTAACCTATTAATATACGTATAATAAAAAAAAATTCGCAAAAAGACTAAGTTTTTAAATTTTTAGTGTGATTTTTGAATTCAGAATCAAAGTACAGTTAAACTTTTAGGAAAGTTCTTATATTATAATTCCGAATTATTTTGCAACAGTGGTAACACGGACAGAAAATTTTTATGATTGTCAATCACAATTACTTGAATAAAGAATATTAAATTATATTTTATGCTTCAATATCAACATAGTACAAAATTTAATAATAGTAATAAATATTTAGACGCTCCATGTGCAGTAAAAAGAAAGAAAAACCCTCAACCTAATCCAGCTTGTGAATCTTTTCGATGAAATGAAGGCTATTTAATTATACCGAATAAGAAACAAAAGCCATTAACCTGTTATAGACAATAGGCGACAAAATCTTTATGGCAGATGAATTTTAGTTAACCATGGGACGAACGGGGAATAGGTTATCCGGTTTCCTGTACTTTTAAAAAACCGTCAAAATCGGTAAACGAGCATGACTATTCCTAATCTTTTCAGAGGTCTCAGATAAAGTATATGACTATCCTTAATCTTTTCAGAGGTTTCAGATGAAATATGACTATCCTTAAATAAACCCCGTACTACTTTCCTAAATGATTCAGGACAACTTTAGATTTCGTCGAAAACAATCCCTTCGACAACGAGCGTGAAACAGCTGTTCCAGGATGTCACTTGTGAATAATTTGGTCTCACCCATTGTTATACACTCATTAACAAAAAAAATCGGACGACCTGTAAGGAGTTGTCCGATGGAGACAAAAATTGGTGGAGAAGAAGATTATGTACAGAATAGAAAATGATTAAAATTTCAGACAAATTGAATGATTTATTTCAGAGTTACAGAGTTAGAAATTAACGAGCTCAATAAGGTGAAAATCATTCAGGATAGGTGGGACTACCCTGAATGCAAGCTGCCACACGACATGGCATAGAGCGATAAAGCTCCCTGATGGTCTCCTGCGGTATTTCTTGCCAAATTTGCTCCAATTGTCGGGCTAAGTCATCCACATTCCCTGGTGGATGCAGTCGCCTTCCACCGCATATCCCAGACATGCTCGATTGGAGAGAGATCTGGGGATCTGGCTGGCCAAGAAAGTGTTTCACAAGCAGCAAGACAGGTCATAGCAACACGTGCCGTATGTGGTCTGGCATAATCTTGCTGAAAAATAAGGTCAGGATACTGCAAAAGGAAGGGTAGCAAAACAGGTCTCAGAATGTCGTCGACTTATCGCTGTGCTGTAAGTGTGCCGCTAATGACGACCAAAGGGGTCCGTCTATCAAGGGAATTGGCACCCCAGACCATAACTCCTAGTTGAGGGCCTGTGTAGCGTGCAATAGTGAAAGCAGGATCGGCACGCTGCCCTGGGCGTCACCAGACACGTCTGCGAGGATCGTCAGGACACAGTTGGAAGCGGGATTCGTCGCTTAACACTATACGTCCCCAGTCAGCATCATTGCAACCGGATCGAGCCAAGCACCAATGTAATCTGGCCCGACGGTGTGCAGACGTGAGTGGCAGGTGGCGTAGAGGTCGGTACAAGCGTAGATGTCGCTCTCTCAGCCGTCTGTGAATGGTCATGGTGGACACTCGTGAACGGGTCGCACGTCTGATGGTTGATAACGATCATTCAGGTGCTGTGACAGCTGATCTGATAATCACTCTATCCTCCCGCTCTGCTGTAGCCCAAGGTCCATCGCTACCTTCATGACGCTGAAATCTGCCATGGTCCACCCATTCCTGCCAGCATCTTCTAATCGCCGCATCACTTCGACCGATATGACGAGCGATTCTCCGATTTGCCCAACCTGCCTCTTTCAATCCAATGATACGACCTCTTTCAAACTCTGACAGTTGCACGTAATTAGCTCGAATCCTGCGGCGAGGCATTTTTTTCAGTCGTTGAAAGGTATCCTAACTCGCAGTGCAACAGAAATTTTGACCATCAGATTGAGAATCGCTGATATACACCTGCTGAGTGCGCAGTTCCGATGCGCTGTAGCTCTCTCTATTCATTCACTGGACACCAAAGTTTAATCATTTGCATGGGCGGTCCCAATGTCTTTGCATACGAAATTTCATTACAATCGGACAACTCCTTCTAGGTCGTCTTTTTTTTGGTAATGAGTGTAGATACACCCCTTCGGTCGCATTTAAAAATTAAAATCCATTTAATTAATTTGATCATTATTCAAAACAACCCCCATTTCCCATTTGTCAGCCGACACAACCATGATATCAGAATTATTTCGCAACTGGCTGTGGGCCATAAGATATAAAGGATTAAGCGCATTGGAGTCCTTAGTCCGATGAAAATAGGAACTAACTATGTTGCCAACACGAAATAGAATGGACGGATCCAACGGGGCTGGACATTTTACTAATTCTTCTTTTAAATTTTACTTTGTGAATCTTACTGATTTTATAATGGATTGTTCAACGGATATGTTGAACAAATCAAATTTATCAAATCCTCTCATGTCTATTTCAATTAAATAAGGAATAATTTCCGACAAACCACTTCAACTTAATGACAGAACTAACAAAATATAATTCAGAAATGAGGGCAAAACAGCTCATAATTATTAAAACAATAATTTTATTATCATAAAAGTTATCTTAATTTAAATCTCTTCAATTGCTTTAAAAATACAAAATATGAACTACAACCCAAACCTTTTAAGCACCGAAACGGGCCGAAAGATCATTTAAAAATTTAGCTTTAGATTAACAAAAATCATCAAACAAATATCAATTTGTTTTTATTATCCTACGAGGTACATTTTGTAGCCAATTTTTACTTTTAAATCTGTTCTCTTTGCTGAGATTACGTTGGGTTAAATATGTCCCAAGTCTCACCAATCATAAATTGTTCGAGGCACGGCTTCAGCCTTTCTTAGAGGGATTGAGATGTGTGCGGGTGGTCAGCCAGGGAATGTATAATCCCGGGAAAGAAATCCGCTACTCCTTCTACAGAGGGCTGGGTAGAACCCAGGATCCCTTTTGTAAAAGACGATGTCTGGAAAAAATATCCGTCCTTCGCCAAGGCCGGGGTCCGAAGCCGTCTCTTGTAACTCTCAACCAAACACTACCACTTTGGCTATTGAGATAGGACCAACGAAGGTAGTTTGTTGCAGGAATCAAGCAAACAGCTTTCACGAAGTTCAAGCGAGTAACAATGGGATAAATAATATTTTACTATAAAAAAAAAAACCAAAGTTTATACTGACTGGAATTTTTAGTAATTACCAGTTAGAAAAAAACAAAGCATGTTTCAGAAACCTTTATTAATAGCCAACAATGGCTTCTATTTCTTTCTTTTTGATTACTTTTATTTTAATTATTTTTATTATAATTTTTCTTTAATTATCTTTTTAGGTAGAACTTCCTTGAATGGAATGCTTCTGTCTGCAAGAATATTGCTGAAGAATCCTAAAAAGTGTATGGAGTTTTAGTCCAGGCAAACTGAATCAAAAAAGGGCAAAACGCGGCATAAACCTATATAGTTCTAAAAGTTTCAGGATTGTATCGGGGTAGGTCCCCTGAACAACGTCCAATAAAGTCCCCTCGATTACAGTCGCCACGGGGGTGGGAGGGAGGGTGATGAAAAGTCCCCCTTTTTCATTGTTTCGATCGTAACTCGAAAACACTGCGCCTTAGCGACAATACCTACGTAATGAAAATTTAAGCTTAGTAAATTTTCAACAACTTTGTTCCTAAACGTAATTACGGAAAAATGTATGGTTTGCAAGATATACCCGATCCAAAGTACGTAATTTTAACAAAAATAAAATTTTCGTAACATGTTGCATCAAACTGACCTTTCTAGATCATCACAGAAACATTGTTAGAAAGAAAGTTGTAGAGCATGAAATTTCCTTTAAGAATATATATACCTATATACAGTTGTACTGAACATGTCAAGAGGTACAGCGTTGAGAAGATTATTGCCAAAAATAGTGAATTTGCGCAATTGCTCCTTAACGGAGAATAGTCTCACTATGCAGTGTTGTACACGTGTTCAACTTCAATTTTTGACTGATTCTGTATTTGCTAAGTGGATTGGAGGTGCTCGCTGTGCTACTTACATATGTTCGTCCCTGTAGATGTTTGCCGGAGTGCATGCAATAACTGGAGAACAACACGTTGACTTTCGACAATCACGAATAAACAGATACCCAGGATAGGAGAAAGTTCGCTGCGTGGTTGGCAGACAATCCACCTTATGTTATTCGTGATTCTATTATGTCTCTCTCAACTGGAGTCGTAGGCAGCAACAGCATCAATTGCCACAAAGCAGCGGAAATTGGGTCCCATACAATGGAAAAATTCCTTAGACGAAACTTTGTGGACAGGAAGCAATCTAAGAAGAATAGATTGTCTGCTAGAGCAGCACTATCACAGTAAACAACGAGACGGTGATTGTCAACCCTTTGATGATTTTTCAATGAACCCTTATTCACAAGAAAACAGATGACGATGTAGCAGACCTCCTGAGGTATGAGCTATCTCCTTACCAGATGACTCTGTTTGTCGAAGGATGCAGTAGAGATACTAAGAAGGCGCTCTGTACGACGAATTACCTCCGTGCAACACTGCAGTGGACCTCAAAACAAGTTATATAGTTGTGGATGGTGGCATTCTCCTCCATCGAGTTATGTAGAATGATGGTACCAACTTCTCTTCCATCTGCGACCAGTAAGTCTCATACATCGTCAATCATTTCGGTGACAACTCGGCTGTTGAGTTTGATGGGTATCACGACGTGAATTCCATCAAACGCGCCGAGAGGAAAGACTAAATCGTCGGTGGAGGTCAACGTTTCAGGGAACGTTTTCCTAATATTAAGCAGGAAAACTTCCTTGCTAATGATAAGAACAAGATCAAGCTGATTGCGCTGCTAGTGATGACGTTGACCGCACGAGGGATGCAGGCAACTACCACCCCTGGAGATGCTGATGGTTGTATTGTACGATGTGGTTTGAACAAGAAGACATTTTATTCATCTGTTGTTGTGATTGGAGAAGACGTAGACCTGCTTGTCCTGCTGATAGCCTCACACCACCAACCACAAACATCTACTTCTTGAAGCCTGGCAGAGGAAGCATCGAGACCAAATTATTCTCCACCTCAGAATTGCAGAAGCTCCCGTGTAGTGGATCGATCCTCTTCATTTATTGCTTCACAGGGTGTGACACAATTTGTGGAATCTTCAGCAAAAGCAAAGCGAATATCCAGAAATGCTTCACCAAAATGGCGAGGGATACCAAATCATAGCTGAGGTATTTCACGAACACACTTCAACACAGGATGCTGTTACAAAAGTTGGGGAGGAGATGTTCCTCATCATGAACCATGCTCCCCCCCCCCCCCGAACCAACCCGAATTGAACAGTTACCGTTATAACTGCTTTGTGAACTCCTCCACCAAGGTGAGGGCTTCCTTGCCACCAACCAAAGGTGCAGCACAACAACACTCGTTTAGAGTGTACTTGCAAATGCAGATATAGCTGGGTAACTTTCTCGATCCAGAACGGTAGGGTTGGGTTCGAGATGATAATCCCTCAATCCCATCAAAACAACAGAGCCTCCTACTCTTGCCAGAGTCCTTGCATCAATGTTTTACCGTTATGCTACCGGCTGTCATACTAGGTGTGGCTGCAGAAACACTGGTATTTACTGTTCGTTGGTTTGTGGATGCGAAGGAGCCTGCCTCAATAGCACGTCAATCCATGCGGACGACCTAATGGAGGAAGAAGAGGTGGCGATGGATCTGGTTGAGGCGAAAGATTGAAGATTTGTGGAGTGTTTTTATAGAATACATTCACCCTTTATTGCTAATAACATGTGTTTCGTTCAACTTTACTACTGTACTCTCTTTCATTCTCTTTATTTCAAAAACGATCCATATTTTTAATTTGTATTTGTTCAATACACACACACTACATAATAAGGCTTTCTAAACATATATCTAACCTATATATATATATATATATATATATATATATAT
>JAFIDM010120491.1:13410-25475 GCA_023159025.1 Thereuonema tuberculata | reverse complement strand
TCTCGCAAATTCACTTTTTTTGGCAACAATATTCTCAACGCTATACCTCTTGACTTGTTGAATATAAGAGTATTTAGGTATGTATATTCTTAAATGAAATTTCATGCTCTACAACTTTCTGTTTAACGATATTTCTGTGAAACGACCGAGTGATGACTTAAAAAGGCCAGTTTAATGCAACATGTTACGAAACTTTCATGTTTGTGAAAATTATGTTTCTTAAATTTTAACGTGTGCATTTGAATGATGAATAAAAAGACGCCGACACACAAATTTGATTTAAAAAACATTTAACACATTAAAAGGTACAAGGACCGGTTTCGCTACGGACACATAGCTTTCTCAACTGAATACAATAAGAAAATACAGGTTTCTAAATACAAAAAACTGGAAGGGTAATTAGCATAAAAGACGTTGAACCAATTAGGGTTGAAGGTACGGAGAACCAATGAGATGGCTGCTTTGATTGATGTGGAAAAAAGGATGTTTTCAAGTAATGACGACATCAATCAAAGCAGCCATCTCATTGGTTCTCCGTACCTTCAACCCTAATTGGTTCAACGTCTTTTATGCTAATCACCCTTCCAGTTTTTTGTATTTAAGAACATGTATTTTCTTATTGTATTCAGCTGAGAAAGCTATATGACCGTAGCGAAACCGGTCCTTGTACCTTTTAATGTGTTAAATATTTTTTAAATCAAATTTGTGTGTCGGCGTCTTTTTATTCATGAAAATTATGTTCTTTTGATAGGATATATCTTGCAAACCATGCGTTTTTCCGAAATTATATATAGAAACAAAGTTGTGGGAAATTTACTAAGCTTTAATTTTTATTAAGAAAGTATTGTCGCTAAAGTGGACTGTTTTCGGGTTACGAGCGAAACAATGAAAAACGGGAACCTTTCATCACCCTCTCACCCCCCCCCCCCGCGGCGACTGTAATTGAGAGGACTTTATTGGACGTTGTTCAAGGGATCTACGCTACACAATCCTGCAAATTTTAAAACTACATAGGTTTATGCCGCGTTTTTTTCCTATTCTGCCTGGACTATTTATGCTTCATTGAACAGGGCAAATTGTAAAAAATGCTCTCGGTTATGCAGAGAAGTTTTCTACATCCCTGCAACCCAACTCACAACTTACAAAGAACTGAAGGAGTTTTCTACAACTGTTTCTCTGGAAATTGTTATTGATAGTAACATTCAGAAAACTATTTACGAAACACCTGCATATTCATTAAATGATTTTGTAAGCGATATTGATAGAAGTCTTGACATTTTCTTAAGATGCTGTATTTTATCTGTTATTGAAGTAATTGAAGCTGTAATTGCAACATTTTAGAGGCTTAGATTTGGCTTAAAGAAAACGTTTGGTTAAAACTTTCATTTTCACTTATTTAAATTAAACTTATTTAGTTTCTATAATATTAACTTCTGTAAAAAAAATTTCGGGATGTTTCTGTTGCTATGATGTGCCGGTGTTGATTCCCTGTAAGGTTCCTTACATGTAATGACTTCGGGAGCATTTATAACTTTAGAGAGATTCTGTTGAAATTAATGTGACATTTGATAGTACTTAAAATTCTGTCAGTTTTGATGAACAGATTAATGTTATTGATAATATTTGGAGTGTACAGGACTCTATATAATGCAAAATGGAATTTTTACTTGCAGGGCTGCGTAGTTGGTTCTATATAGCTCGCTGTTCCCTCTTTATTGTTGCGGAAATATTCCGTAAGGATGGTTTCGTTGTTGTAAATTTCCATCATATTGCTACAGTGAATTATGGTGAGCTCTGTTTGGTGTGAATGGCGTATTGAGTCCAAAAGAAGTGAACGGGTACTGTCTGCAATCTGTTGGGCCACTAAAGTTAGACACAAGTGTGATAAAAATAGATATAAACCTTACCAAACATGAACTTCAAATACATAGGTATTTTGTCGTTAGATTAAAAAGATAAAATACAAGACGTTACAGTCTACCGGTAGACTATTTTCAACTGTGCTGGTAACAGTGAGAGATGGGTTTAAATAGTATCTAATAATGTTATTGGACAGTTCGTGTAGATTGTGGGTAAGTTGTCGATGTGCCAGGATTCATGTAAGATTAGGGAGAAGACAGTTCTCGCCTGATCTATTATTTGAATTTGACCAAAATTGGGGACGTAAGTAGTTAATTTACTGTGCTGATATAATATTGATTTGAAATGATCTTTGTTTCTATAATTTACCTGGTGCTGTTTCAATCTTTTTATTAAAGATTGCGTGGTTTAACCTATATATTTTTTATTACAGTTGAGATAGGAATGGCATAAACTACTTTACTTTTTGTGTGAATATCATTTCTATTATTAGACCAACGGTATTATTAGATCTTCAGTTTGTTATAAGCCATGCTAATAACCCTGATATCATGTTTCTTTAGTAGCTGTTTTATGCTGTGATTTCCCCCTTGTATGTAAGGAATAATCGCCTGGTTGTAAGTTTAATGTGTATTTTTGTTATGATTTGTAGGTTTATGGTCTTTGGCCTTGTTGTAATATGTAATAACAAGGAAATTTTAATTAAAGGATATGAATTAAAATGTATATATTGTAACTTCACATTAGATTCTTCGCTTACAAGTGAAAAAGATATAAATAAATGATGACGTAAAAAATTAATTTGTATTTAACTAATATCAACAGAGGCTGATTTTGCTATAAGAGTTCCTATTATCTTGGGTGAATCACAGTTTTTGATACCCATGTTTTTCAATCTATCTTACTAAAATTTTTGATTTCTCTGTCTGTCCGACGCAATTGTTAATTATTAGTTTTCCTTGCTGAGAAATTCACATTACAAAATTTTCTTTTTATTTTATTTTTTTTCGCCCTGCCTGAGGTTTCGAACCGAGAACTTTCGTCCTCGCTGTCAGGAAAAGCTCACCATTGGCCTACTGCGGGTTCCCCAATATCCAATCTAATTTTATTCAATTTGTTCCCACGCAATCAAATAATGAGTTCATTCAAAAAGGAATAAAATATCAGTTTTTGCCAAAACCGCTTGGAATCGATTCTTCTTGATTATCTCATACTTACCAGGGGGGGATATGGGGATGGACTAGTTCTATTTACAATTATTGAACGTGCGTAAATTCATTAAGAATAGTTTAAATTTAGGCCAAACGCAAAAATAGTTTAAAACATTGTTTCTTTTATTTTTGTATTTAAAAAAAGAAAAAACTTTCTTAAACCATTTGTGTGTTTGGCCTAAATTTTAACTATCCATCGCTGTCAATTCAATAATAGAAAAAAAATATAATATGGTGTTAGATTAGACAGATACAAGGGTTGTTGAAGTTGACATATCCACAAATTCATCATTAAATTTTTTACGAACGAATTGCAGTAATTATAGGGGTATTATATACATTTACATAAGAAGTATTTACTTCAGTGATTCCCAACCAACTGTGTTTGAAGGATCGCTTCAAATATTTCGTAAAACGTGGGGAAAACTAAAATGGCTGACTAATTTTAGGCGTCGACAGGAGTAAATACAAAATAGACATATAAAGCAATAGATGTAAACAAATACAATCAATTTTTACTTATTGAATAATAAATTATCAAATTCAAGAAGGTTTTACGTGCGTTGTAGATAATTTGTGTGTATCAAAAATGAATCGGCACACCTAGTTGATGACTAAATAAAATTTAATTACAAAAATTAACAAATTAATCCATACCACCATGGTTTCAATTCCAGATAGAGCAACCATTTTACTTGAAAATGGTTCCTCTAACTGGGAGTAAAACCATGGTTCTGATGATTAATTTGTTAATTTTTGTAATTAAATTTTATTAAGTCATCAACCGGGTGTGCCGGCTTCATTTTTGATAAACACAAATAATAAATTTACATTAAAAGAACATTTTCTGCCCATTACTATTTACTAACTGCTCTAAATAAAAGCAAACGTTTTCACTTTACATCGGGCTTTCTGATTAAAAATAAATACTATATATACATGTTTGTAATGATGTTATGTATTTTTCTTTTAACCGTTTCAAATTTTTGTGGAACGCCAGCATTAATGTTAGCAATCACTGATTCAGAAACTAAGATTCAAGCCTCGACTTCGATAGCTAAGCTATCGATATAATCCCTAACATCAATGCTATTTGGAGTGATGCCTTGTATTATCCTTGTTGATGATGTTTTGAGGAAGATTGCCGTTGTGTGATTCTGACAGTACTAGCTTTGCGTTATGAAATTGTACAGAAAACCATTACTAATGTTTTTCCTTCTCACACATTGTGTGGTAGATGTGACTGGTTAGCTCTCACCATCACTGTTAGAACAGTATTAGTGCTGGTCTACATACAAAGGCATTTGTCCTCACTTGAATTTGTTTGAATTGAGAACAGGAGAAGTTTTGGTAATAGAAGCTTCGTCATTTGGCGATTTTCTTCTAAGATATTTTGTTCTCTATCATCTCGTAATTATACTATTGTTGATCCGGGAGTTTGATTAAACGTCACTTACAATTTATCGGAACATTTACACTTGAGGAGAAATTTTCCGAAATTATTTATTCTGTTCGTTCGATATTTAGTTCAGCCAGTCTACAAACTATATCGGAAGATTTACGATTTTAAATCAAACAAGATTGCTTCCTTTTATACCTTATACAATATTAAAATCTACAACTAGAAATTATTTCGATATAACAGCGTATGTGTACTTGTGCTCTACAAGGCAGATTGAAGATGCAGTTATAGACCGGCAGGCGGATCTTGATGATCCCGAATTTTTGCGTTTTCACGTGATTGACGCGAGAATAGCCTCTATCCATGTCTTCTCACAAAATGGCGAGAAACATTGCTATTCGAAGCAGCGCTCAAAAGATTATATTGTAAGTTGAAGAATATTTTCGTAATTAGAGAATAAACACATGGAGACCTCTCATTCCTTTAGAAAGAGTTCAAAACAGAGTAGCTAAAGCGACAGGAGTATCCAAAGCCTCAATCACTAGAATATATAGACAAACCAAGGAGCGTGGGAAAGAAGGCTTATCAACTCCGGATGAGAAGCGACCACGAGCAAGCCCCATTAGTGATGTAGACGTTTTTGACCGATGCCTTATTCGCCGCTGCATCCATCGTCTCTACGCTGAAGGTAAAAATCCTACCTTAAAAAATGTTATTCGAAGTAGTGAAGACTGAAATGGATTTCAAAGGATCAAAGGAATCACTTCGTAGTCTACTTCATAAAATTGGATATAAGTGGAAGAGATGCGACAACTGTTTAGTCCTATACGAACGTGAAGATATTGTGCTCCGACACCGAGAGTTTTTGCGAAGTTATCGCACTTTCAAATCGGAAGGGAAACCAATTGTATGACTGGATGAGACATGGCTTCACATGTATCAAATTCCAAAAAGAGGGTGGCAAGATGGAATGGCCGCATGCGCTCGCAAAGTGAATCAAGGGCCTGGACCACGCTTCATTGTCGTTCATGCAGGAAGTGAAAAAAAATTTATTCCACGAGCATCATTAATGTTCAAGTCAGGTAAGAAGACTGGAGATTATCATCATGAAATGAACGCTGATAATTTTAAATTGTGGTTTGAAACGCAGCTTCTGTCAAATCTTCCTTTACACAGCGTTGTGATAATGGACAATGCACCATATCATAGCGTACAACTTGATAAAGCCCCTACGACGAATACGCGGAAAGCAGAAATTGCAGCGTGGTTGAATCACCATCGGATTGTCTACCCCAACGATGAACTGAAGTGCGAATTACTGCAACATGTACGAAATCATGCCAGGAAGAGATATGTGATTGATACTCTGTGCGATTTCAATGGTCACATGACCATTATGACTACCTCCCTATCACTGCGATTTAAATCCAAACTGAATTAATTTGGGCTCAATGCAAGCAATATTTTGAAAGTAGAAACGGATTGAGTAATCAGTTTAATGAAGACAGAACTCGCACAATATGGGAGGAAGCCCTGAACAACGTTACTGCTGACAACTGGCAAAATGCAGTCAGACTCGTGGATAAACTTGCAGACGAGTATTGGATTCGTGATGGAATAGTTGATGAAAGAGTGGAACCTTGCATAATCTCACTGCCACATCCTGCGTCGGAAGATGATGAGTAGGAAATTGATGAAGAAAACAGCGATTTCGACGATGTTGCTCCCCTAGACGATTCCTCCGATAGTAGTTAAAAAAAAAATACTTTAAAGGCCCTTTTCAGGGCCACAAAAGTATATGAAAGAGCTGCCAAGCATACTGATCGGCCCTCTAAAATTTCCAACCCCACGTCCACGTCGTAGAGGGTGGAAACAGATGTAGTAAGGAACTCCCAGTTGGAGGTCCCGAAACATGCTGGCTAACGGGGCTATGGTTCTACCCAAGTTAAGGTGGGAGGTATCGTGCCGAGGACTGAATGGTACAAGGGTAGCGAAATATGTTGTGCCGCAAACGATCCCTTTGGGGCGCCTGGCGAGTACCCCATCGTATATAGCCTTCTGCTTGGAATAGGGGGATAGCCAAGTGGTGACTTTTTAAATTCCCCCGGTAAACAAAAGTTTATGGAAAAAAATTTAAATAAAAAGCAAGGGTTAGGGTCGCCTTCGGGATGTACCCAACCATCAAAAGCAGCTACCTTGGTAGCTGAACAAAGGGAAGAAAACAGCAATACTGGGATCTCCCAACAAGCTAGTACAAGTTCAGAACATAGCTCCAGGTTAACAGGCAATTCCGAGTTAACTCCAGGAACTAAGGCACTGAAACATACTGCTTCCGGGCTTAACAGGCTACATCTAGGCGGTTTATCTAAAACAGCTAGGAGAAACATGAGGAGGAAATTGCAAAGGCAGAGGCAAGCAGGAAGCCCTGTAGCCAAAAGCGAGCAAACACTCCTCAAAGAAACCATCAAAAGACAGCGTTCAGATGTGTCGACACCATCACCCCTGAACGTACAGGGCCCTCCGAAGAGACCAAAGCAGGGGGCTAAACAACAAACTTATAGTGAGGTCACTTCTTGTATCAAGATGGCCGTCATTAAGGAAAAATTCCCAGATGAGAAACTGGACGATAGTGAAGTAGGCACCATCCAGATGGACCTTCTTAGGCAGGTGGATGGAACCCCAGAAGGGGAACCTCTACCACTAATGAAGAGTTTCAGCTTGAATGGAGGGGTACTATTTTACCTATGCGAAAATCAGGCAACTGCACTTTGGGTGACAGAAGCCTTTAATAATAATGACAGTGTTCTGCAGGGCACGAGGCTTAGGGTGCTGAAAGCCAATGACCTGCCAAAACCTGTCAAAGTAGCTTTCAAGACGAAAGACATATGGACAACCGACTCAGCTGTCCTGCTGCGGAGGCTCAGTGCCTACAACAAGAGGCTTAACACCAATTGTTGGCGAGTACTGAACCGTATCGCAGACCCTCAGGCTCTGAGATGGATCTTCCAAGTGGATAGGGAATCTGCCACAGCCATTGCTGAGGCTAAGTACCTAGCACATACCGGGGTCGATAAAGGTATCTTCAAGATCCTACACGACCCAGAACTTGTGAAACCCGAGGTTGATACCTCGACACCTGAGCCCTCTTCTTCCAAGGCACCAGCAGGTAGTTTCACACTTGCAGAAACTGAAGATCAGGCAATTTCAACTATGGATGTGGCGACAGGGGGATCGGACATGGGATCGGCACCGTCCGAAAACATGGAACTGGTTGAGATGGACGAAGGTGGGGACCTCTCTGATCGGGTGTTGGAATCCGACACCCACAGTGAGGAAAACACCTAATCGTTCTATCCTCAGCCTCTGACTCCCTTATGTCACCACAAACATGTTGAACTGCATTCAGATCAATTTACACCACAGCCGGTCTGCTTCTGCGGCTTTGTGCCAGAGACTGGCTGAGGACAACATTGATTTAGCCATTATCCAAGAACCATGGATTTACAAAGGTAACATATTAGGTTTACCTAGATCAGGATGGTTACTTACTTATGATACCACCTGTGAAAATATGAGAACCTGTATTTTGGTTAGGAAAGGCATAAATGCCATATCCCTTACAGAGTTCTTCTCAAGAGACACAACTGTAGTCAAACTTCTTCTGGAGGGAAGTAAAGTTTGTGAAATCGTTGTGGTCTCAGCATATTTCCCTTATGAGGAGAATGATAACTTTCCTCCTTTGGAGGTAAGGAATCTTATTAAATACTGCGAAAGCAATGGAACGCAACTCATCATTGGATGTGACGCCAATGCTCACCATGTCGCCTGGGGAAGCACTGACTGCAACCAACGAGGAGAAAATCTCATGGAATTCTTGGTAAGTACTAAGTTACATGTTTTAAATAAAGGCAATGAACCTACCTTCGTTGTAAGTAATAGGAGTGAAGTAATTGATCTAACACTCTGTTCTGTTAATATGCTTTGTTCTATTAATAATTGGCATGTATCTAATGAACTTTCTCTTTCAGATCATAGGTACATTTGCTTCTGTGTTGCAGGTGAAAGGCAACAAATGGTATGTCCCAGGAACCCCAGAAAGACGAATTGGGTCGGCTTTAAGGAGGATCTAAAAATACTAACAGGAGATATGATTTCTAACATACGCTCGGTGTTAGATATTGAGTTAGCTGTTGACCAGCTGCAACAAGCTATTCTCAGTTCTTATCACCAGAACTGTCCGGTCAAGGTTGCTAGTTTACCAAGGCAAGTTCCTTGGTGGAATAATGAACTTAGTAACCTAAGATATAAGACAAGGAAGCTTTTTAATAAAGCAAAAAAGACAGGTGAATGGGAGGAGTATAAAAACACCCTCACCTGTTACAATAAGGCCATCAGAGAGGCTAAAAAGGAATCTTGGAGGAAGTTCTGTGAAGATGTATCAGACATCTCCAGTACTGCCAAGCTTGTTAAAATCTTAGATAAAGGTAACTATAACCAACTAAGTTCTATAAAACTTGAGAATGGTAGTTACACAAAATCTGGAAAAGAAACACTAAGAGAAATGTTAGGAGTACACTTTCCAGAATCTAAAGAAATCAATATTGAAGACATGCATCGATCGGGTCTGGTTCCTCTTAGAGGTAACCGAACAGACTGGTGTGTGTCTAGAAGAATTGTTGAACATTCAAAAATCAGATGGGCTATTTCTACATTTAAACCCTTCAAAGCCCCAGGTATGGACGGTATTATCCCAATGCATTTGCAAGAAGGAGTGGATATCGTCATACCGATACTCTGCCGGATTTTTAGGGCAAGTATAGCTCTAGGGTATCTCCCACTGCAGTGGAGACAAACCAGAGCTATCTTTATTCCTAAACCTGGTAAACCAAGCTATATGCAAGCTAAATCTTTTCGACCTATCAGCCTTACCTCTTTTTTGCTTAAGACTCTAGAGAAATTGGTTGATAGACACATTAGAGATGAGATTCTTATATCAAATCCTCTCTCCAGTCAACAATTTGCCTACCAGCAAGGTAAATCGACTGAAACGGCACTTCATCGTATTGTAATACTTTTGGAGAAAGCCCTTGAGCATAAGGAATTTGCTTTAACTGTCTTCATGGATATTGAGGGGGCCTTCGATAGAATCTCTATAGAGGCTATTGATGCAGCCACTCATAATCATGGAATTAACCCTACCTTAAGACGATGGTTGAGATCAATTCTAAGTGAACGTGTGGTCATATCCTCACTGCTCGGGGACAACTTAGCGGTCGCTACCAATAGAGGTTGCCCGCAAGGAGGGGTTCTCTCTCCTTTGCTGTGGTGCCTTGTGGTGGATGAACTGCTGGTGTCTCTTGGGAGGTTTGGGTGTGGCTGCATTGGTTATGCGGATGACATCTCAATAGTCGTTAGAGGTAAATTCCCTAAAACCGTATCAGAAGTCATGCAGGACGCTCTGTTACTGGTTGAAAAGTGGTGTAAAAAAGTAGGTCTTTCTGTCAATCCAGACAAAACGACCTTGATACCTTTCACAAGGAAAAAGAACTTGCATGAGCTGCAAGCTCTTACCTTCTTCGATAGGAAGCTTACCATTTCTTCAGAAGTCAAGTATTTGGGTGTTATACTTGACCAAAGAATGACTTGGAGACAACACTTGGAGCACTCGATTACGAAAGCAAAAAGAATCTTTTGGTCGTGTCGGGGAGCTATTGGTAAAACCTGGGGTATTAATCCAAAGGTTATGCACTGGATCTACACTATGATCATTAGACCCATTCTCACATACGCTGCGGTGGTATGGTGGCCAAGGGTCAAACTTAAAACAGCTCAATGCGAGCTCAATAAGCTACAAAGAATGGCGTGCATAGGTATCACAGGGGCAATGAGAACTGCACCCACGGCTGCAGTGGAATTGCTACTGGGATTCTTGCCACTACATTTACATATTGAGGCTGAAGCTACTTTGGGAGCTTTAAGGCTTAAGACTGCGGGTGAGTGGTGTTATACCCACTCAGCAAGCAGTCACACAAAGCTCTACACGCAGCATTCGAGTCAGGAGTCTGTCCTGCTAATGACAACTGACAAAATGCTTCCCTATTATTACTTTGAAAGACCATTCAGCATACATTTCCCAAGTAGAGCTGAGTGGGATTCTGGATCAATTCCTATAGTCACAGATGAATCTGTTTGGTATACGGATGGATCCAAGTCTGCCAATGGATCCGGAGCAGGTGTGTATTACCTAACTGGCGGGTATGGTTTTTCTTATAACCTGGGTAATTTCACATCTGTATTTCAAGCAGAAATCTTTGCAATTCTTGCTTGTGCCGGCATCTGTTTGGACAGAAACATCAGGAATAAGAATATTTATATTTTTTCTGATAGCCAGGCAGCACTGAATGCTCTGAATCAGTGCCGCATTACTTCTAAGATCGTTTTCGATTGCCTCAAAACTCTGTCTTTACTGGCACAATTCAATAAAGTTCGTCTTTTTTGGGTGCCAGGACACAGTGGTCATGAAGGCAATGAGAAAGCCGATTCCTTAGCTAAGGAAGGCTCGGAGATGACCTTTATAGGTCCGGAACCTGTTATTGGCTTATCCAATAACATGATTAGGAAGATCTTTCTTAAGAAAATGAGAGCGCTACAGCTCAAGCTATGGCACAGGCTTAAGGGACAAAGACAAGCCAAGATGCTAATTCAAGGACCAAACAATAAACGTTCCTCCGAACTTTTAATGTTACGGAAAAAGGAACTTGGTATTGTTGTTGGTCTACTTACTGGGCATTGTCGTCTCAATAAGCATTTATGGCTTTTGAACATAAAAGACAACCCAGTCTGTAGGAGATGTGATTCAGAAGATGAGACTTCCTCACACATCTTATGTAACTGTGAATATTACACAGCGCTAAGACACAAAATCCTAGGATCTTTCTTCTTAGAACCAAAGGATTTGATTAAGGTCCCTATAAACAAACTACTGGCATTTGCCGTAGCTACTGGTCTTTTTGGGGATTAAGGTTGGGGAAAGTACAATAGACCTTAGGTCGCGGTGCTAGGTATAAATTTACCACCCATCTTTTACATTACATTACATACTGATCGGCCACAAAATTAATTGCTAAAATATTAGAAAACCTTAATTTTAAAAATTTCTTAATTGAAGCAAAACAAAACAAAATACCAAATAAACTACTAGCATTACGTAAATGCATTTATATACGACAATCCATTTTAAATTTAAAATGCAACATTACTTTAACGAATTAATCATCCAAAAGGCACAAATGCAGATTTTACATTTATTTTATTTGCTATTTGCTAATCACAAAAATCAAAACCAAATAAAAAATGCATGAATGTTTCCTATATAATTTTTTTTTTACAATTCATTGAAACATTTAAATTAATTATAATACGGCGAAATGCATGAGACTTTTACTACATTTTAATATACTTTTCATAAATTGAAAAAATCAATAAACAAACAATAAATTCATTAGGTAGCAATTTCCTAGTGACAGACATTCAAAATACTGCATTCCTTGAGACCTGCTGTAGAGGCTAATGGCCAGATCTCAAGATTTTCG
>JAFIDM010120490.1:216385-250395 GCA_023159025.1 Thereuonema tuberculata | reverse complement strand
TAATTTCTTTTACCTTCTTCTGTGTTGATGTTTTTCCATTTTCTCCTTTCCTCCATCTTCTCCAACATTATTCCTGTGACCCAAGGTTTCTTATTACTCTTACCTTCTTTATATCCTATTGTTTCTTCTGCTGTTTCCTTTTAATACAGCTTTTTAGATGAATCCAGTATTCATTACTATTTTCAGGTGCGGATTTTAAATTAGAGGCTTTCTTTTGAAAATGTTCTTCAAATTTTCTTTTTTGCTCTTCGTCCTTAAGTTTTTCTATATCAATCTTCTTCGTCACTTGCCATCCCCTTATCTTTTTCTGACGAATATCTACTTCGCCTATCAGTAGGACATGATCTGAGTTAATATTCGCTCCTGGTAGAGCCTTTGCATTTTTTAAGCAATTTCGGTATCTTTCCTTTACGAGTATATAGTCTATCTTGATATCTACTGTCATCCCTTGGGCATGTCCACGTATATCGTCTTCTTTTATGCTGTTGGAACAACGTATTTCCAACAATCATTTCATTCCGTTTACAGAAATTTACCAAAGATTCTTCTCTGTCATTTCTTTTTCGCGGTCCAAAATTTCCAACCGTTTTTCCATCTTGTCCTTCTCCTACAACTGCGTTCCAGTCGCCCATTAGGATTACACATGTACCCTTCTTCTCTTTCTCAACTATTTCTTCTATCTTCTCGTAGTTTTCTTCCACTTTCTCATCATCTAATCCACTATGTGGCATGTAAATTTGCACTAGCACTAAGTCCAATTTTTTCCCTTGTAGTCTCACCATTATCATCCGGTCATCTACATAACGCACTGATATCACTTTATCTTTCACACATGGTCCCAGTAGTACACCAACATCATGACTTCCTTTACATTTACCATTTGAATAAAACATTCTAAATTCATCATTCACCAACTCACCACTATTTCTCCGCCTCACTTCTGATATTCCCATCACATCCACTCTGTTTCTTCTCATTTCTTCCTTCAAGTTTTCCAACTTCCCCGCTTGAAGAAGAGTTCTCACATTCCATGATCCAATCCTCAATCTTCTTTTATTCTGTCGGTTGAGTTGCTTCATAATGTGACCTTCCTCAGTATCCCCCTCCCGGACATCCGAATGCGGGGATAGTTTACGTCCGGAATCTGTTGCCGAGGAAAGATTCATCATGGCATGCCTGTAGTTTTTCTTGAGAAAAGTAAATGCGGTAGCTTCCCGTTGCTTTCCGCACACCACTCTCTCTTTCGCATCTTAAAAGATCCCAGGGGGCCCCGCGTGGAGGTGAGGAGAGTGGATTTAAATCAATTAGGCCCTCCGGACTTCACCGAAATTCACCGCAAGAGTTAAATATCAGTTCCATCAGGGTTTTTGACCCGATCAGAGACCGGAAATCCTAATTATTCTTTGTCCCCCAACTTTTGAATAATCTACAAAAGAATAATAATCTTCCATGAGCTGTGATTACTCAAAAGTGGTTGAAAGACTTGAATTCCTATTGTGTGAATTCAACTTAGATAATTATTAAGAGTGTCACTATATAACTTAAAAGATACTCTAAAGAACTTATTTGTGTGAAGTGAGAATAGACTACAAATATTTGTAATAAAAATTATTATTAGTTCATTTTGATTTATGCGGGAATTTTGACAGTTATTCAGTGTACAGTATCCAATTATTTACTTTGCTATAATTATATCTTTATTAAATAACAACAGAACTGAACTGAATTAATTTATTAGCACAAAACATGTGTTTTATACATTTCATAAGGTTGATTTCCATTTGATAAGTAATGAAAAATATAGAAAGGGATTTGACAAAATATAATGACTTTAATTTAATTAACTAATTACACGGCTACAGCAGAAAAGAATTTAAAAATAATTTAAAAACATTAGTAATTAGGAAATAGAAAACGAATGATTTAAAATAAATAACGATAAAGATTAAAATGAATAAAATACATATATAAAACAGTAAATGTAAATAAATGATTTGTAAAAATATTTACCTATAAAGTTTACAATTTCCCCCCCCCCCGAAGAGTTTTTATCCCCCCCAAAAAATATTAATTCCCATAACAAAAATTGAGGTTCCCGCTAATACTTTTTTCATCACTTTGGGCACGTAGTTATGGGTTTCCTGTTTATATCGGATGTTGGGCAGATAGATAGAACAGGTTTAGATGGTTCGTCTGTTGGGCAGGTAGGTGGAACAGGTGTAGATGGTTCGCGTGTGTAGGAATTCTTACGGGCAATGGGAACTATTTGTGGGTGGGTTCGATTGATGGAACATTCAGAACCTGGAACAGCTTCGTATGTTACGAAGACGTAAGACGATGATCAGACCATACAGTGAACGTAGAAGCTTTTCAGATAGGCGAACTTTCGGGTGGGATTCTGAACCCATAATTATTGGCCGACCACCGAGATATATATTTTTTGACCATAATCAGTGGCGGGCGTTATAGGATTTTCTGTTGGCCTCTTGCGCTGAGTCGATGTTTATTTTGGCTGGCGTCCTCGAGGATTGATTTTAGCAATCTGTTGTGGGTTCAATGCCGTTTGGGAGTAATGTATCCAAACAGGTTGACGGCAGGCGTCCGTGGAGTAGATAAAATGGAGTACATCCAGTACTTTCCTGAACAGATGCGTTGTACGCGACATTGACGAATGTCTGGATGGCGTCCCAATTTCTATGCGACGTACATAGATATCATGGCGATCAGGTATTTGTTCATTCTTTCCGTCAGTTCGTTCGTTTATGGAAGATATGGGGATGTCTTGTGATGAATCGTGTGAAGCAGTCGTAGCGTCTCTTGTACAGTAGCCTAAATAAATTGTGGCCCACGGTCAGATAGCAGAATACCAGGAGCGCTGTGCTTCTGCAAAATTTCATCCGTGAAAAATTTTGCTACTTTGGAAGCCATTGCGTTCGGTAGAACTCTGGTATTGGATTACTGGTACTTTGTAAAGTGGTCCACAGCGACTACAATCCAACTGTTTCCGGCTGTTAACATGGGAAATTGGCAAAGAAAGTTAATTCCCAAAAAGGTGAAATGATTTATTGATGATCGGCAGTGGCTGAAGGCCCGGCGGATGGCTGCGTTGAGCAAACAACAGGTTACAAATCTCCGAAAGGTCTTCAGTTGGGTGGGCCAGAAGTACAGCTGTCTAACACAAACGTACGTTTTCGCTATTCCTAGGTGAGCGGCTGTCGAGTCAGCATGGCAGCTATCTATCACGTCTCTTCGCAGTTGCGATAGAATCACGAGCGAAGGGATCTTAAAATAGGCTCGTAGCTTCTTTTAAAAAGAACATCGGTGTGTAGTTCGAATCCACTGGAATGAGGCTGTTTGATCTTCATTAGGTTCGTAATAATTTTGAGGAAAGCGGGTTCCTTATGCGCTTCGGCGGCGAGGTCTATTTCATCGGTAATTGACTGCAATCGCTCGGCTGGCTTCAGTCTGGGTGACGGGATAGCGTGATATGCAGTCTCCGTCGAGATGTTTCTTCCCAGATTTATATAAAATGGTGATATTTTATTCCTGAAGCCGAAGGGCATAACTTATAAGTCTTCCTGAAGGATCCTTGAGGTTTGCGAGCCAGGAAAGTTCATGATGGTCGGTAACTGCTGCAAGGCATTCCTTAAAGGGGGGGGGGGTCACATACAGTAGTTCTGCTCAGGTTTGCTGAGTGTCCTGCTAGAGTAGGGAATCACTTTCTCAAGACCGTCTTGTATGTGGACCAATACAATTCTGTGGTTCGATGCGTCCGTGTATAGTTCCGTAAATGCGGTGTCATCGAAGTGGCCTAAGATGGGCTCCATTGTTAGGGCTAAATTCAGTCGGTCGAAGGCTTCTTGTTGCGGCTGATCCCAAGGTATCTGCTTCGTCTTCTACATTAATGATGATAGTAGCGAAAATATAGATAAATCTGCGATAGTAAGGAGGCCGTAGAAGCTCCGTACTTGCTTGACGTTGGTGGAAGGCGGAAGTTTCATACTGCTTCTATCTTGTCTGGATCTGGGCTGTCAACAACGTGTCCGAGGAATTTCAAACTTTGCGTGGCCAAAGAGCATTATTTTGGGTTCAGGAGGAGGTTAGCTGAGTTGATGCATTCTAGAATGGTTTCCAAATGGTTCAGATATTCTTTTACGTAGATGATCATGATAACGTCAAAGTAGCGTAAGCAGATCAACCCCCACTTCAATCCAGCCAGAACTCCGTCGATCATGCGTACGAAGGTGGCTGGAGCATTGTATAGTCCGAACGGCATCACTCAGAATTGGTGGAAACCGTGGATTTTTCGTAGATTTGTTATGCTGAACGGTCCTCTTCGTTGCTTCTTCAACCACCGAAATTTCCGAAGGGCAGCACTGGCATTCTCGTCCCGCTGATAATACAGCTTCACTAACAAAGCACGGTCATTTAAGGTAAGAGCCATCGAAAGGCAGTTCGTCGCCGAGTGATGTGAATTCTCCAAGCCTTTCTTTCTATCATGATCGCTCTACACGTGTATCGGTTATGAAATTAGTGGTTAAGAGCGCCACATTTTCCTCTGCTGGCGACTTTTGGTACTAATTCTTTTTTTTTTAGAAATTGAAACCGCATGTTCCACTCTATGTCCACCGAATGTTGTTAGTTTCGTCCAATACATTCCTCGCTAGAGGGCTCTGAACATCTCACGTTCTGTTATGGCCACCCTTATATGAAAATTACAGACCAATATCAATTATTTTAAATGTATCGAAAATTGTAGAAAAATGCGTTGGAAATGAAATTTATGGTTTATACATAAAAATAAAATTATCACCCCAAATCAATTTGCATTTCAAAAACAAAAAAGTACTACAAATACAGTAAATATAGTAAATAACAAATAAATACTAATCGTAATATAGGAGAAATAAACTATAACTATAACTATAAAAAGGCATTTCATTTTCGCAACATCTCATAGAATTGCATAGCTATTTAGTCTTCAATTAAGTCATTAGGAAAAGTTTGTTGTTCACATAGGTTAATTTTTTTAAGCATAGGGACAAACAGCAATATAGTCACGACTTTGAAATGTATGTATTTTTGGTAAATTTTTTTAGATATTTTGTTTTTTCGCGTTACTAAAGTTCCTCTCTTGGTCCTTCAATAGGTGATATTCAATGCCTCTCGTGGTAAGAAGTGCAGTTTTGCTTGAGAATGACTCATACGAATGTTTTTGGCATGAGCGATTTATATTCTAAGCACATTTTCGTGCGTTTCTCAGCGTTCGAGGTCACGCACATCCCTTGTGAGATTTTTTAAAAAAAAGAGTATTCTTAAGGAACAATAAATAAAATAATAAGTTATTATAAATTTGTTATTAATAAATAAGGATGCAAAAATTCGTTCCATGTGGTCGATTGATGAGTAATCTGTGAGTTTTTGAAGAAATGATTGTTAAGACTCCGAATTGCCCCAATATTGGATGAAATATTGATAAGATAATGATAATTAAAGGATATTAGAACAAATAAAGGTGAAATTTTGTAATGTCAATAGAAAAATACAATTAAATCATGAAAGACCCCAAATGCAGTTGGAGAAAATAAGAAATGGAAGAGGGCGATACTTAGTTTTAATGCTAGAATAATAGACATAATCAGAAATTTAAATCTTCAGTAATTTTAATAAATCGATTGGTTTTTTAAAAAATTAATAATGCCTCAAAATGAAAATATTAAGGACGCTAGATATTGAACTAAAAATATTTAAACTCCAAAGCAAACTCCGAAAACCAACCAACAAGTCGGATATTATAGACTGCATTCAAACAAAATATGACATTAGCTTTAATCACAGCCAACCAAATATAACAGCTAAAATATTTGATGAAGCAACCGTAATCCATATGCTGAATCCTGGTATTGCAAAAACATTTTCAGGATAGTATGAAAATGTTTTCAAACCCTACTTCAATAATCAACTGAAGAATACTTCACGATTAGATATTGTATTCGACAGATATACTAGTAAGAGTTTGAAGGCAGATACCCGAGAATCAAGAGGAAGTGGCATAACTATTAAAGTAGCAGATTCTACTACAATTCCAAAGCAATTTAAGCAATTCCTGTGTGTTAACGGAAACAAGACACTTGCTAGCTAAGAAAATGGTGGGAAATGAGTATCCAGCAAAACATGTTGTCTGTACTTATGATGACCGCGTCATCACGGCAACAACTATGGATGTAGCTAGCATTTCTCCCTCCTCACACGAAGAAGCTGATGGCCGCGTACTTCTCCATGTTAAGCATGCAGTAGAAAGTGGACATACTCATATCATAATATGAACTGTGGACTCGGATATAGTGCTTATTTCAATATCACTATTCTAACAAATACAACATATCGCAGAACTATGGATTGAGTATGGTTGTGGGAAATACAGGAAATTCATTCCAATTCATGAGATTTGTGCAAAATTCTCACCGGGAATTTGCAGAAATTTGTTGGCTTTTCATGCTATAACTGGTTGCGATACAGTTTCGACATTTTATGGCATTAGCAAGAAGACAGCTTGGAAGGTCTGGATGTCATTTCGTGAAATTGATTGTGTGTGGCATCAGCTCTGTACAGGCACCTCTGATATTGATGATGAATGTCATGATCAGGTTGCAGCGATTTGTTATTCTACTTTATGATCAAGCATCAGATCTTCAGAGCATCATTGAATGCAGACGAGTGTTATTTGCAAGAAAGATTCGAGCAATCGAAAATATACCTCCAACAGCAGATGCTTTAATACAACACATCAAACGAGCTACTCTCCAAGCAAGAATTTGGAACAACAGCCTCGATGCAAAATACACAATACCTTCGCCAAGCAACTGGGGATGGTTAGAAACTTCGGGAGGATCATACCGACCTGTGTGGACAACAATTCCAGAAGTGTCAAAACACTGTGTGGAACTAACCTCTTGTACATGCCGCAAGCGATGCACATCTTGTAAATTTGTTAAATTGGGACTACGATGTACGAAATTTTGTGTATGTGAAGGACAGTGCTCCGATAGTGATTGGTAATCAAAACTGAATTTCAATCATTTGGATGTTATTGTACAAGATATTATTATATTTCGGTATGGTGGCTGACATTATATTAGTGTATTTCGATATTAGTGTATTTGACTACATATAGGATATTATTGTATTTGGGTATTAAACTGGAATAATATTGTATGTAAATTCGTTTCTTTCTTATTCTTATACTTATGTTTTAAACTTATGTTACATTTAAGCCTTAAGTGTGCCTCATATCACCGATTTTAACATGGAAATGAAGGTTTTGTAGCCACATTTGGGGGGTCATACTTATCTATATTTTGCTCTAGGACGCTTAGTTTAATCAGAATCGTGTATACACTTTCCGAGTTATGGTCGCTACACACTAGACCCAATTCTGATTTTTAGTTTGGAAAGTAATAAAATACTTAAGGGGAGAAAGTGGTAGGAAGCTTTCCTAACACGAGCAAGTAATAATGTGGCAATTACTTCTCATTGTGTTTCGGGTTTGCTTCGGGTTATTTCGGCAGTCTTGGGAGATGAGACAGAGTCCGAGCTCCCAAGTCTGACTAAAACGCCTACGGCAAACCTCAACACAGTAAGAAGTAATTGCCAGATTATTACTTGCTCGTGTCAGGAAAGCTCCCCCACTTTCTCCCCCTTAATTGTTATATTACTTTCCAAACTAAAAATCAGAATTGGATCTAGTTCGTAGCGACCCTTAGTGCTAACCACTTTACTTTCGGTTAATGAGCTGCCAAATCCGCTAGAGGGCCAGGAAAATTTGTGTCCCGGGCTTTTTAGACTCGTCTACCCATGCACTATCTGATTCCAAAGAGGCACATTGGTTGCCAGATTTGAAATATGTAGGCATAATTTTCAACTCTCCCACCCCACTATTACTCTCCCACCCTTCGTGACTATTCGGAATTACTTCTATTCAATTGAATACTGTTCTCGGAACTACTTAATCCAATTACTTCTATTCAATATAATCTAATAAAGGGAACCATTTTATCAGGTTCTCGAAACATGCAACTCCTTTAAATTTTATAATTTTTTTTTTAACATTTGTGCAGGTGGTCGCCTAATTTAATTTATTTTGTAATTTCTTCAACCTGAAGACTTCGATAACCTCATTGAAGAAACCGGTTGCATTATATTTTAAGCTAACTATATTTATTAATGCATTATGTGTGGAGTTTAATATATTTTTATATTATTTTACATAAGTTGAAAGTTAGTATTATTTTAAATTATCTTCATAAATAAATAATAAAAGAATAAATAAGTTTGTTTGTTTGTTTTTTTTTATTAAGTGAAGGCTGTAATATACATAAGGGTCAACCCATACCAAACGGTCCAGCAAAGGTTGCTTCACCATTTTTAAAACAATTGATTTTTTTACTGTTGTTACCCCTATCCATGAGTACTTCAAGACAGGCATTATTTTTTTTTATTTGATTTCGTTTAAAAATGGCGTCCATTTTTGTTTTAGGGTTTCCGGCATTTTGGCCTTTGCAGACAGTTGCGGTAATTTTGATAACTCAGCTAAGAAAAATGATAGAAAGCTGTGATAAAAAACATTATTTTCAGCACATTCTATGCTATATTTTATGTCTGACACCTTTTCATCATATCTCTAATACAAATGGCTGAAATTAGGGACCAAAACTGATATTTGCTTTTGAACAAAAAAAAGTCCCGGGTTTTTTATGAATTAGATACCTGTGTTAGATGTATAGGTATCTAAATCAAAAATCAAACTCAAATATCAGATTCAAAATTTTTTTCACAGATACCTTTCATTAAGTTCTTTTTATATTGTAAATATCAAATTTTTAATACATCCCCCATCAGAGATATTGGGGCTTAAACTTTGAAAAAAATGAAAAAAGAGTATTTTTAAAGCGCTATAACTTACTTAGGAAGCCAGTAACAGAGCTGAAATATTTTTTGCTAAACCTTTGGGTGTATATCTTTTCTCAAAAAAATTTATAGCTCTGCTATTTCATTCCTTCCTGCTCAAAAAAAAACCCGGAACTTTGATTTTCGTTCAAAAGCGAATATCAGTTTCGGTTCTAAATTTCAGCCATTTGTATTAGAGATATGATGAAAAGGTGTCAGACATAAAATATAGCATAGAATGTGCTGAAAATAATGGTTTTTACCACAACTTTCTATCATTTTTCTTAGCTGAGTTATCAAAATTACCGCAACTGTCTGCAAAGTCCAAAAATGCCGGAAACCCTAAAAAAAAAATGGACGCCATTTTTAAAAAAAATCAAATAAAAAAAATAATGCCTGTTTTGAACTACCCACGTATAGGGGTAACAACAGTAAAAAAATCATTTTTTTTTAAAATGGTCGAGCAACCAATTTAATGTTTTCTGGACCGTTTGATATGGATTGACCCATGTGTTACTCTGAATTTGATATTGATTTGTGGGTCACTTTATAGAATTTGCTGTAACTGCCCTGTCATGCCTGTCTTGTGCTGCCACCTATCAATCGGTTTTTGAGTTAGAGTTGGATGAGCCTATTTTCCATTGAATGTGCCATACATTTAAGTTTTTGGGTCCACATTTTGAAATTAGTTAACGGATTCAGTTCATATTGACACACATGGTAGTCATGTATACAAGTACAGTAGAACCTCATTATAACGGACCCTATTATAACGGACGTCGCTTTTATCGGACAGCTTTAAAAAAATTATAATAATAAAGGATGCCTATTTTTATCTGACGAGTTTTACATTTCCAACCATATGTGTTTGAAAATATGTTTGCCTATTATGAACACTTACGGCACCTCCGTCAGTTATTAACTGAAGAAATAAGCAGCAATCAAACCCAGCAGTAAATAAATTATTTCTTCAAACCAATGAATGTAAGCAATCAACATGAACCTTCTTGTTATAAAGATTAATACAGTGTGTACGTACACATCTTTTTCAATTCAACCTACTATGTTGAAGGCTGTTTTTTTATTTTTAATATAATAAACAGTTTTTTATAGCTAAATAATTTTACTTTCATTGATGTATACCCTGCTGCATTGCACCCCTTAAGAATTATTTGTTATAAACCGGACTTTCATTAAAACGGACAACCTTCAGCCCCTATTAGTCCGTTATGATGAGGTTCTACTGTAACATAAATGCGTTAGAATTTTTATTCTATCTCAGTTTGTTAAAAAGTTATAACAAATTAAAGTTTTTACACCCCATGCGGATATCTTGAAAACTATTAACCGGAGATGAAAATGAATATCAAATTCGGACTCAGCGTTGAAAATTCTGTAAAGTGACCCATAAACCAATATTAAATTCAGTGCAACACTTCGTGGTGTTCCCTTGACAGTACAATTAGTTGTACAGTCGAGAAAGTTCAACTTTACAAGAAAAATATTCTCTAAAGTTCATATAGAATAAATGTTCTTAATTGTTCTTTAAGATGATTGGCTGTCAGTCGTTTCTCTTCAATCTTCTCTTCAATAATGGTATAGTTCCAAATCATTATAGTTTAAATAAAATCAGTGTCTTAATAATTGACTTGATTATTAAGTCTCTCAATTCCTTTTAATTACTCCTTTTAATACACTACTAATAATGTTGTTTTATTATTCACTTACGCTTTGGCAAATTTTCTATTCACGAAAACACTCCGAATTTTCGAAGTACTGTTTTAGTACACTAATCTTGACAAATATTAACGCACTATATTGACGCACTAATTTACTTGCACACTTTTTGTAATGCACTTCCAAACTTAAATTATTTAAATAAATTTCGGCAATTCGTTCTTTCGAAACTCCGAATTCTTCTGAGAACGAAACACCAACTTCGATGATTTTCTATCTTTAATTGTAACTGTTCGTGGGTTTTAAATTTTACTCACACTGGTCGGGTAATTTAATTATCTGGACTGTATTCGTCTTAATTTTAAACTTGCTTCAAAATTTCTTCTTTCTTGAATTCAATTTACTTGAAAAGAATTATTGAAATACTCACAAATTTCCGAATAGTTCGTCGCATAAAATTCCATTCAATATTCGCTTCTGCTTAAAATTTTCACTTTGACGTCTTCTTCGTATCGAAATAACACTGTGTCCGCAATGCAGTGTGATTTCTGCATGATCTCATTGGTCCAGGTGGAATCAACCGCCGTCTCTTGATTCACGTCTCGCTGCTGCGGAATGACGTTCATGCTCCGCTGAAGTCGTCTCGCCTTCTGCCAGTGAACGTATGCGTCTCTGTGCGCATCTCACTGTGACTTAACTCTTTACTTTCAGAAATGAGGCTCGCTCGGGTTTTTATCCTTAAATTTACGCCATAATTTATTCAAACTTTTATTTTATTTTAAATTTACATTTGAAGCCAAAATAATCTTCAATTATTATTAAATATTATTATTTTAAAAAATCATCTTCAATTTACTAAATGATTTTTGTAAAAATGTCACTTAAGAAGGCCAGCGTAACTAGCATAAAAATATATTGTGATTTAAAAAATGTAAGGTAATTTAAAAGCACCAGACATCGTTTCGTTTCATATCATAGGTACCATATCAATGGACCTATCAATGGTGATCTTTTTTATTTATTATTATTTGTCTTAAGTGTCTTAAGTATTAAGTGTGCTTAATTCTTCTTTTATATTAATATTTATTGTCTATTTACTTTTTTAAATCAATTATAAACATTACTTACTACTTTGACAAATCTAATGAATTAAAACAAATTTTGTAAATATCATTTCAGATACGACACATTATTCGAAAAGTACAGTTTAAAGTAGCAGGCAATTGTCCAGATGACAGAGAGAACTCATTACAACGCACTTGTTCTCTAAAAGAAAAATCGAAAAACTTTAACTTGGATATATCTGGATTCAACAGAATATTTTCTCCTAAATCACCAAAAATGGCAAAAGCAGTGTGGAGTATTTTTCTTATTACTACGACTTCAATATCCCTCTATCAAGTTTCTCAATTGATTAAAGATTATATTGAAAGATTGCCAACAACTACATCAGAAATTGTAACTGATGTAAATATTACGTTACCACTTACAACTATATGTCCCGTTACAGTATTAAATTACAGTGTAATTTACAACTTTCTAAAGGAAAGGGATGTAACCGGTAAACGCCAGGAAGATTGGGAAATTAATGAAGGAATCCATCCCACAAGTATTGATCCTTGGGAAGAGAGTTTCAGGAGATTTTACATACCAGTAAGTAAATTCCTGGGTTTTAATTTTATTTCGTAAAACAATAATTAATTAAGAAAAAAAAATAGTATATTCAATTTTGTGAAATTAAGATTAAATATAAAAGTTTCAGATACATCTGGAAGAGCTTCAATTTTGTAATTTCGTAGGAATTTTTATTTCTTTAATAACTATGACTTTAATTATTTCATGAAACAATGGGTTTTATTTTTGATACTCATGATTCTGAAATTCAGAACGATGTTGGTAAATATCTCTTTTGAGCAGTTTATCTTGTTCACATATTTCCAGGATGAAAAAAAAAATCAAAATTTTAACTCTATCAAGAAACAAAATACTTTCATGTAAATAATCGATCTATTGTTAATTATAGTCACTTTTAAATTGAAATATTTGGACTGAAAAGGTAAAATAGCATTGTCGTCCATGTAGAGGATGTCAGACTTCCCTGTTAAATTACAGATACTGCTAAAGGATGTTGTCGAACATTATTCCATCTCCAAACGAGTCGTGTTCGAAAATGTTGGATGCTCCCTGATTCTCTCCAGATTGGACACGTCGCGAATCATTTTCCATAATGAATTTGGACTCAAAGGAAAATATTACATGCGTCTGTATCACGCCGATGGTGTCTGATTAATCAATTTCAAAGGGAAGCACCGCATACTACAGTCAGTCTCAGTTAAGTACCTGCACTGCTTCAGGTATCTGTATGTAAAAGTTGTTGTACAAGTCTCTATGCAGTTATGCAGAAACAACATCACATTGCTTTCAAGAGTCCTTGCTTTACAGCTAAAGCAATCATTCGTCATGTAGGTTTTAAACTATGGGTTAGGGCGTATTTTTTTTTTTTTGAAATCTACATCTTCACGCTGGGTGCATCCATTTACCACCAGTCGTGCTTTGTATTTATCAATAGTTCCATCTGGATTTCTTTTTATCTTGAGTATCCATTGAGCGGATAAAGGAATAACGTAGTCGGGTAATTCCACTGCTTCCCAGGTACCATGCTTTTAAATATTTTCCAATTTCACTTGGATGGTTTTTATAAATTGCTCTTGATGATTACCTTTCACTGTAATCACAATTATGATTTCACGTGCGCTGCTCATGTCAATTTATGCAAAGAATAACCGACACACCTGTTTGTTAAAAGATGACAATTTAATGAAGATTAAAAACTTAATTACAAACAACCTAGGTTTCGAATTCACAACGCAATTCTTTAACAAGCAATGGATTTTTTTACAAGCAGGTAACGTGGTTTTATAAAGTGAGTGCGGAAAGTATGATATCACAAAGATGAAGTCACAATAATTAACATACTGTGGCAACGTACAGCTGTGTGGAGCCCAGGCGGCGATGGCTTTCTGCGATGGAAGGACCTCATACTGGAAATTCATGTCCAGTGCTGAAATGTAAATAAAGTTCATTACGTCAACCCTGTTGGTGGAGGAAAATGAGGCATTGATAGATGTAATTGATAGTTGTAGAAAGGTACGCAAGCATCTGAAAAATAAATCAAAATAATTAATTAATCAAATTTAACACATTGGAATTTTATTTGTTTTTCTTCTTCCTGTTCCATTTGTTTTCTGTTTCTTCTTTGTGTAATTGAATTCACTCCATATTCAGCCATGGTGGGGACTGAGAGGTGATGATTGTATGAATCTTCAAGCTGTAATATAAAGCAGGATTGTAAACATTTTCTTTTCTAATGAGCTTTGCACTTCGCCCTAATTTTGGGAGAATGAAAGTTGATATCGTGTTGCATCGCACTGGCACGTATAAAAGTAACATATTCTGTATTTCGATTGCGAAACGCCCTAAAAATGCTCCGTCAGCCGCTCCTCGAGTGAGTACAAAAGACGAGTACAAAAGATTCGCCTTGGAGTCTTGTTTGATAAATTGTAGCACATGTTTCAATAAAAATAAGTCTCTAAGGGTTAACAAAGTTTCTTTAAATGTCTAATTTTAAACTTAATCAGTTAAACTTAACTGATATTATTCACATGTTTATTCACCAATCTTTATTTGTTTTAATGAAAAATTTGTTTTTTATTGTTAATTTCACGTTGATTGTTAAATTTGTTTTTTAAATGTTAATTTCATGTTGTAAGATCTCGTTAAAGAGATATTGTTATGATCTTGGTTTGTTAGGATTGAGGAAAAAGGTTTTTATCCTTCCTTTATATTTATTTTTTTTCATTATTTAATTTATAAAAAGATATCTTGATAAAGTCTTCGCAATAAAAGACGAAATATCGAAGTTTCATTTGATGAAGTTGGGATTTTGATTTATTAGTTTTCTTAGATGTTAATGAAGAAATAGACATGGTCTTATAGTTTATGTTTATTTTGAGGGGGCTTGTCGTTATTGTAATAGTTGCTTATGGTTTTCTTGAAATGACAGATCATGAACTAATGTGGAAAATCATTAGAAAGCAAGTAATGTGTAAATAGTGCTCAGTTCAGAATTAAAGGTCTCTTCGTTACTAGAAAGTGCGAATGCACGGTAAATAAACATGGTTACACTATTTATTTTAAATGAAAGGGGAATATAATAATAAAAGGTCATTATAATTCCTGAGTAGGTGGGCTTCCTGCATACAGCAGTGGTGAAACTTTGAGTTCATTGCGAAATCATGACATCAAGGAAAGGTAACTGACCGTTATGCTCAACCTTGATGTCGAATTCAATGGAAGGATGAATCTGTGAAAATACAGTATTCGAAAAATGCCCAATGTAATGTTCTTGTCCGCATAATTGATAATGTCATCGAAATATTTATGGTAGAGAGGTAAATCTACTTGCCCTGAAAAGTGGCGTGCTGATTCTTCAATATATATCAAGACCCATTCTACAAAATGGCGTGGGCAGAAAATTCCGGTAGTTTGCTGGTATAAATTACCTTTGAATTCAAGAAATTGTATTTTGGAAACGGCTTCCAACAGGAGTGCGATTGAATTAAACTTATTCGTATGAATGAAAGTATGTAATTTTCTAGTTCTCATATGATCCGAAGTATGAGTAAGAAGATCCGGACAAATTAACGTGAAAAGCGATTTAACATCGAGTAAAAATAATTGATGATTAGGAATTACATTGAGGTTTACAATCTTGTTAACGAAATCTTTGCTGTTACATACGCTGAACTGAGATGAAATACACTCATTAACAAAAAAACGACGCCCTAGAAGGAGTTGTCCGATGGAGACAAAAATTGGTGGAAAGGAAGATTATGTACAGAATAGAAAATGATTAAAATTTCAGATAAATTGAAAGATTAATTTCCGAGTTACAGAGTTACAAAGTAATGAGCTCAATAAGGTGTTGATCCACCTCTACCCTGAATGCAAGCTGCCACACGACGTGGGATAGTGATAAAGCTCCCTGATGGTTTCCTGCGATATTTCTTCCCAAATTTGCTCCAATTGTCGGGCTAGGTCATCCACTTTCCCTGGTGAATGCAGTCGCCTTCCCATCATATCCCAGACATGCTCGATCGGAGAGAGATCTGGGGATCTGGCTGGCCAAGGAAGTGTTTCGCAAGCTGCAAGGCAGGTCATAGCAACATGTGCCGTGTATGGTCTGGCATTATCTTGCTGAAAAATAAGGCCAGGGTACTCCAAAAGGAAGGGTAGCAAAACAGGTCTCAGAATGTCGTCGACGTACCGCTGTGCTGTAAGTGTGCCGCTAATGACGACCAAAGGGGTCCGGCTATCAAGGGAAATGGCACCCCAGACCACAACTCCTGGTTGAGGGCCTGTGTGGCGTGCAATAGTGAAAGCAGGATCGGCACGTTGCCCTGGGCGTCTCCAGACACGTCTGCGACGATCGTCAGGACACAGTTGGAAGCGGGAGTCGTCGCCAAACACTATACGTTCCCAGTCAGCATCAATCCAACCGGATCGAGCCAAGCACCACTGTAATTTTTGTCTGATGGTGTGCAGACATGAGTGGCAGGAGGCGTAGCGGTCGGTACGAGCATAGATGTCGTTATCTCAGCCGTCTGTGAATGGTCGTGTGCGGGTCGCACGTCTGATGGTTGATAACGATGATTCAGGCGCTGTGACAGCTGATCTGACAATCACTCTATCCTCCCGCTCTGCTGTGGGCCTAGGTTGACCGCTACCTTCATGACGCTGAAATCTGCCATTGTCCACCCATTCCTGCCAGCATCTTCTAATCGACACATCGACCGATTCTCCGATTTGCCCAACCTGCCTCTTTCAATCCAATTATTATTTGCTGAATTATAACAATTATTAATAGGTCTCATTGGGTATAGTCAGTTACAATCACGCTCTTTATGTATTTTGGGATGAGTTTTTAACTTAGGAAACGAAAGTGTACTGACCTCAATTTCTTCTGCCAATTTGGAAGGAATTACATTTTGCTTGGCGAAACTTTGAATAATTTTCCGGTTGTAATTGAGATTAGTTTTACTATCTTTAGTGAAAAATTGTATGCCATTTGTTCGCTCGAGGAAGGTCACAACCCTGTCATTATATGTGGATTCTTTTAAAATGATCGGGTTGCTCCCTTTGTTAAACGAGATGAAGATAAGGTCTCCTAGTTGACGCAACTGGGCTAGTTCAAGAGTTATAAAATCGAAGACCTGAAGCAAAGGAGTATCCATTAATGAGGTTGCCTATTTTGCATCACAATAAAGTTGCTTTGGTTTTGTTAGGAATAGATAAAATAGACGGTTCTAAAGAAGAAACCAATTCATTTACATTAGGTTAAGAGGGGATATTATATTTTAATCCTTTCTCTATTGCATTAAGAGCCAGAACAGATTACATCTTCTTAACAATATATTTCCTTAAGGGACGAATAGTTCATTTCATAAGACAGTGATCAGAATACTTAAAAACTATTTTGGACTCCTCCATTTATTGCCAGGTTCTTCAATTTTCAGCTATAGCACATATGAAACCATATCAAAAATTACATGTGCACATATCATAATGTATTATTTGTATGCTTGAAAAAAAAAGAAGCTTTGTCTCTTCGAAAATTTGCTTAGTATATAAATGTATTGTTTTTTACATTTATTTTTATGTGGAAATGTTGAAGATTAATAGTAATATCAAACATTTACGTAAACCCGCATTAAGAATTAAGAGACTGTTACATTAAGATGGTTACATGGTTACATTAAGTATTAAGAGATGGCCAATCCACAAACTATATTATAGACGGGTTATTAATTTAACTGATTTGGATATATCGTTTCCGGCTCTTAATGCAGATCACGCCTAGTTATCCGTGCAACCGTTGGCTGAGAAACTCCTACAGTCTGGGCAACCGTCCTTTGGGTGCTAGGATTATCGCCGACAGTCATAGCCTTCACTTTCTTAATAACGTTAGGAGATGCTGCAGGTCGTGGGTGTTGTTTTCGGGCCTGTGGCTTACCCCGCTCTTGACTGATGGGCTTTAAGCGATTTTCTGCTATTATCCGGTTGCTGGTGGGCTTGCAACCGGGTAATATTAAAATTTCGGCGTTTGCCATTTTCCCAATTTTTGAAGCGGCATATTTAGCATCGGAAACAGAAACTATGTAACCCTCGACAGTGGGAAAATTCGGAAAGTGGACGTCACCCGAAAGATTATCAAGCAGTGATCGTCAATCCACAGTGTGGAACAAAAGGGTTGTGCCATGCAAGTTGCACCCGACCCTTGCAGAAGGAGACTATTCCCGGCCTTGGCAGGCCGCCTTCACGCAGAGTCTTACAGAGAAGATTCTGAACTCAATGACGTAGCAGACTTGTAAAGGGGATCTGGTATCCGGTTGTGGCCTCCGTAGAGCCGTGTCAAGCCATCCTTCCTGAGTCGCAAGAACCCCTTATTTCTTAAACGATAAGAACTTTGATCAAAAATTCAGGCAGCAATATTACTAATACGGAATTAGGTTTGGTAGCTCTTCGTATCGAAAAGTTAAAATGAGTATATATTTATTTGGAAAGAATTTTGAATTTAAATTTAGGAAGACTTCCGAGAATATATTGGGAAGGTATGCTTGAGAAAGCAAAAATTGGAAAATTAAATAATTGGACTCAAAGTACACTCATTAACAAAAAAAAAGACCCACCTAGAAGAAGTTGTCCGATTGTAATGCCATTTCGTATGCAAAGACATTGGGACCGCCCCTGCAAATGATTAAACTTTGGTGACCAATGAATGAATAGCGAGAGCTACAGCGCATCGGAACTACGCACTCAGTAGTTGTATATAAGAAGCGATTCTCAATCTGATGGTCAAAATTTCTGTTGCATTGCGAGGTAGGATGCCTTTCAACGACTGAAAAAATGCCTCGCCGCAGGATTCGAGCTCATTACGTGCAACTGTCAGAGTTTGAAAGAGGTCGTATCATTGGATTGAAAGAGCAGGTTGGGCAAATCGGAGAATCGGTCGTCATATGGGTCGAAGTGATACGGCGATTAGAAGATGCTGGCAGGAATGAGTGGACAATGGCAGATTTCAGCGTCATGAAGGTAGCGGTCGACTTAGGGCCATAGCAGAGCGGGAGGATAGAGTGATTGTCAGATCAGCTGTCACAGCGCCTGAATCATCGTTATCAACCATCAGACGTGCGACCCGCACACGAGGGTCCACCATGACCATTCACAGACGGCTGAGAGAACGACATCTACGCTCGTACCGACCGCTACGCCACCTGCCACTCACGTCTGCACACCATCGGGCCAGATTACAGTGGTGCTTGGCTCGATCCGGTTGGAATGATGCTGACTGGGGACGTATAGTGTTTAGCGACCACTCCCGCTTCCAACTGTGTCCTGACGATCGTGGCAGACGTGTCTAGAGACGCCCAGGGCAACGTGCCGATCCTGCTTTCACTATTGCACGCCACACAGGCCCTCAACCAGGAGTTGTGGTCACACTTACAGCACAGCGGTACGTCGACGACATTCTGAGACCTGTTTTGCTACCCTTCGTTTTGCAGTACCCTGGCCTTATTTGCAGGAAGATAATGCCAGACCACATACGGCACGTGTTGCTATGACCTGTCTTGCAGCTTGTGAAACACTTCCTTGGCCTGCCAGATCACCAGATCTCTCTCCAATCGAGCATGTCTGGGATATGATTGGAAGGCGACTGCATCTACCAGTGAATGTGGATGACCTAGCCCGACAATTGGAGAAAATTTAGCAAGAAATACCGCAGGAGACCATCAGGGAGCTTTATCACTCTATGCCACGTCGTGTGGCAGCTTGCATTTAGGGTAGAGAGGGGTCAACACCTTATTGAGCTCGTCACTTTGTAAGTCTGTAACTCTGAATTAAATCATTCAATTTGACCGAAATTTTAATCATTTTCTATTCTGTACACAATGTTTCTCTCCACCAGAAACAATTTTTGTCTCCATCAGACAACCCCTTCTAGCTGCTTCGTTTTTTTTGTTAATGAGTGTATTAATAAAACTTGTTAATGAAACTGGGTGGATAGTAGATTGGGATAGAGCTTTAGAGGCCGATTGCTGAGCATTCAATAAAGAAAAAGAAAATTGCTGAAAAAACACTGCAAAAAATATTTAATAAAATACAAAAATCTTTATATAATTATAAAAATTACAATTTTTTAAATTGGCAATTAAGGTTCATACTATGTCTGTACAAAAATGAAATATATGTATCATATATAAAAGAAGTATATATTAAGTTAAGAATCGGATTCATATGCAGGAAAAAAGTAGAAGTCAAATTTTGTAGGTTGGGTTGAAAACTAATAGAGGGTTGGGATCCCGTGATTTTTGATTGCGAGAAATTGACTAAAGAAAGAGAAATATTGGAAATTAATAATGTTAATGATAGAAGATGTTGGTCGTACAAAATATTGTTCTCACAGTCTGTAAATAAAGTTAAGTAAATTCGTAATATGATTTATTGAAATAGGAAAAAAAATGGAAATAATATGGGATTAGTTGTAATTGAATGAACTGTAAGAGTAAGGTTATTATTAACTTCTTTTTGGTTATTATTAACTTAATATGGTTATTATTATAATATCTATTAATAAAATAGATGTTACGCCGTGCCGGCGAGGCCGAGGCAACGGTCTAGTCAACGGTCTGCCGTGTGGCCTTTATGCCGGACACCTGGGTTCGAATCCCGGCGACAGCATGGCTGTTTCTTTCTTCTTCTGTGTTTCGTCCGTTTCTCCCCTGGAACTTACTATTGCAGGGTTATTCTGGTCGAGATGAGAATCTCGTCCTCCCTTGACTGTTCTAGCCTCTTCCTGACGTTGTCGGGTCAGACTAGCGCGTGGTTCGTAGTTGGCCGATTCACGATCAAAAAAAAAAATAGATGTTATAATATTCATTTTTATTACTGTTTCGATTAATTAATGAAATATATATATGTATATTCCTATCTCTAGTATTGTTATTATTAATTATATTTCAATTAGTTATTTAGATCGACAGAATTTATGAAAAAAAATTTTTTATTCAAATCTAACTTGTAATGTAATTAATTCCTAATAATTATGCTGAGGGGAAACAAATATTCAATAAGCTTTGGAAGCTATACTATAGCTTGTAAAGAATATAACCCCGACGAACTTAAATAATCCTATCTCTCTATCTATTTATCAGTGCAAGTTTCTCCCCTGGTGGCGCCATTCGGAACTATTTTTTTTTTCTATGAAATCGTAATCCCATGGTTTGAATAGTCACCATGGTCACCAAATTTGGAAATTTTTTGCCTATTGTACTCCAAACATTTATTGTTTAATTATGCCCACATGATATATTGAATTTAACAGAAATAATCGTTTATATTTAATATCTTCGTAGAATGAAGCTCTGGTAAGCACAAAGGGGATGATTGTAGAATTGTCTACATTTCTTGTAAGGACGAACGAAAATTCTTGGAACAAAATCTTTCACTTATATGTCATTGTTAAACTTATCATTCGAAAAACAATTTATAGTTTCTTTCATTAAAAAAACCAAGACAGCATCAAAGTCCATAGGACACGCGGTATTAACCACAGACTTCAGAAAATGGTTCCTCTGAAGTTGTATTATTGCTTTTTGTCAGGCGACTGTTCTGCCTTAAAAATCGTTGAATGTAGAAGTTGTTTGGAAGAAGTCCATATGAGACGAAATATTCTGCTGTTTTATTATCACCATCGAAGAATAAGTAAATCCAGTGGCTAAGAGGTTCTGAATGACGCTGAAGATTCACAACATAAAGAGATTTGAGCCCATTGGCAGGTAACATATTAACTTCACAAACACCACCAAAGAACGGACGAGTTGACGAATGAGTTGAACGATACTGTCGAATAGTAAGTGTATTCGTCTTTTTTCTATTCCATTGAAATATTTTAATACAATCAATTTCGATCCCTCTTTTAAACTGTGCATAGACAAGGACATTGGTTGTTTGGGGAACAGGAGTTTGAAATGCCATATTAATGTGGACAGTGACTTGCTTTATTAAATCCAATGAATTTCCATTAAATGCAAAATTTCTCAACAATGCAACAATGATTCGTTTTGGAATTGTACCAATGAGTGCATTGTCGATAGATCTCTGTAAATTGTCCTGTGAAATAAAAAACACTTTACATTCAACTTTTGCTAATTAGATATTTTACAGGAACTGTTGATAAAGAGCTAGGTATGAGACAATAAAGACTTTTAAACTTTGCTACTTTAACTTTCTTCACAAAAAGAGTAGCATTTTAAATTTGAATCTGGTAATTATGATTTATCTTCAGGGGAAAGAAGACAGAAGGAATTCTTACGTCAAATTAATCTATTCTTATATCAACATTATTTAACAAAAGCCAATTCTGCTGAAAGAAATCTGCATATAAATGACGTTTGGAATTGAGGTTTAAATTCGATATAAACAAAAAAGCTGCGAAAAATTGTAATAATTTTTTGATACTGCAATGGTTTATTCTGTGCAAATGTTTCAGAAATAAAGGTCACAGAATCATTGTACTCATCTTTTTCTTTTGGAAGTGCAGGATCTCGACATATTTTTTTTATTTTTTAATTTTTCCTTAAAAATAAACTTCCTTAAAAATCTCAAAACTTATTATTAGTTGCAAAGATTCAATATTCCTTACTATTAACATTGTGCTATTTGTTTTACTTATTACTGTGTTCAGGCAGATAGTGGATAGTGTCAATCCATCTGTGTCTTACATTTCCGTTAGTATATGAGGAAGATGGCAAAATGATCATCGATTAGGTGGAATCTCCTTTAAGAAGATGGGTGATACCTTTTCTAAACAAAAATTAGCAGTATCTGCAGGACGTTCAGTGCTAAAAGGAGGAACAGGCTTTTTACAAGACATTGACGAGGTGAACCAATTAAGCACCTGTGAAATCTCGTTTTCAGGAAACAATTAAAGATATAACGTTGTCATTTGAAGATAGGAGTGTTAGAAAGAAAAAAATCATCGAAAGTCATTAATTATTCCATGACAAAGAAATGACATCATCAGAAGGGGCGGAGCATTGCTAAATTTTATCCAGACTCATATTGAGATCGCAATTACGAAATGACAAAGAGTGAGCAGACAAACTGAAGACGAAATTTTTCAACTTTAAATGATGGCTTAAGCAGAACAATATTATCATTCTAAAACCTGGGAATATCTTCATAACCAGTTGAAAAATTTTTTAGTTTCTCCAACCAGTGTTAGCATAGATAAAATAATTGAAAGTGAATTTTACCAGATGCACAATCAGCGATAATTCTCCGATTGAGTTTATAATTAGGGAAAGTGGAGAAAGATTTCTTGATTTATATAAAACTTTATTACTTATACGACTACACCTTTGGAAAGGTGCAGATAATAGTCCAATTTCTTTTGATTCTAAAGTAACTGTCGTGAATTAAATTCTTCATTGTCTTCAGTCAAGTAGATGTTTATCTTAGTGGTAAAGTAATTTCATCAGATGACTGTAATCCAAACAGAGCTTACTTTCAAAGCTTTTGTTAATATGATGCAAAAAATTATTTACATCATCTAGATGGTATCACAATACTCAAGTTAAATTTAATGAATTAGAACCTGCTACTTCAGCCAGTAGTTGTTTAAAACAATGGTTCACTTTTACAACTAGAGGAAAATCACTTGATTTATTGGGTCATTTACATGCAGATTTCTTTCAGCAGAATTGGCTTTTGTTAAATAATGTTGATATAAGAATAGATTAATTTGACGTAAGAATTCCTTCTGTCTTCTTTCCCCTGAAGATAATCATAATTACCAGATTCAAATTTAAAATGCTACTCTTTTTGTGAAGAAAGTTAAAGTAGCAAAGTTTTAAAGTCTTTATTGTCTCATACCTAGCTCTTTATCAACAGTTCTTGTAAAATATCTAATTAGCAAAGTTGAATGTTATTACAAATATAAATTATTTATACTTTCAGCACCTGCATCACAGGATTTCATTTTGAAAACCTAGCAGGACTGTAATTTTAAATTTAGAAATAAATAAATAAATAAAATAAAAAAAAAAAAAAAAAAAAGAATGTAAAGTGTTTTCTATTTCACAGGGCAATTTACAGAGATCTATCGACAATGCACTCATTGCTCCAATTCCAAAACGAATCATTGTTGCATTATTGAGAAATTCTGCATTTAATGGAAATTCATTGAATTTAATAAAGCAAGTCACTGTCCACATTAATATGGCATTTCAAACTCCTGTTCCCCAAACAACCAAGGTCCTTGTCTACGCACAGTTTAAAAGAGTGATCGAAATTGATTGTATATAAAAAAAAATATTTCAATGGAATAGAAAAAAGACGAATACACTTACTATTCGACAGTATCTTTCAACTCATTCGTCAACTCGTTCGTTCTTTGGTGGTGTTTGTGAGGTTAATATGTTACCTGCCAATGGGCTCAAATCTCTATGTTGTGAATCTTCAGCGTCATTCAGAACCTCTTAGCCACTGGATTTACTTATTCTTGGATGGTGATAATAAAACAGCAGAATATTTCGTCTCATATGGACTTTTTCCAAACAACTTCTACATTCAATGATTTTTAAGGCAGAACAGTCACCTGACAAAAAGCAATAATACAACTTCAGAGGAACCATTTTCTGAAGTCTGTGGTTAATACCGCGTGTCCTATGGACTTTGATGCTGTCTTGGTTTTTTTTAATGAAAGAAACTATAAATTGTTTTTCGAATGATAAGTTTAACAATGACATATAAGTGAAAGATTTTGTTCCAAGAATTTTCATTCGTCCTTATAAGAAATGTAGACAATTCTACAATCATCCCCTTTGTGCTTACCAGAGCTTCATGCTACTAAGATATTAAATAGAAACGATTATTTCTATTAAATTCAATATATCATCTGGGCATAATTAAACAATAAATGTTTAGAATACAATAGGGAGAAAAATTTCCAAATTTGGGGACCATGGTGACTATTCAAACAATGGGATTACGATTTCATAGAAAAAAAAATAGTTCCGAATGGCGCCACCAGGGGAGAAACTTGCCCTGATAAATAGATAGATAATAGCCAGATCTCCTTTACAAATTTGCTACGTCATCTGAGTTCAGAATCTTCTCTGTAAGACTCTGCGTGAAGGCGGCCTGCCAAGGATCGGGTGGGGCTTACATAGCACAACCCTTTTGTTCCACACTGTGGATTGACATCACTGCTTGATGATCTTTCGGGTGACGTTCACTTTTCGAATTTTTTCACTATCGGAGCTTCTTATTTTGACTCCTGTACTTCTCCACTGGAAGGCTTTCTTCTTGGCTGGAGGAATTTTCTTCGTGGCGAACTTCTGACTTCTCCAGGGGATTTCTCACTGCTGACGGCTGCTTGCCACAGAGACCAACTCTTCTCTTCGTCTAACTCTTCTCTTCGTCTGTCCTGGCTGGAGGATATCTTGCGACTGGTCGCTGTCCCAGACGAACTCTTCTTCACTTCTTGTCAGGATGGAGAAACACCCTGTGTTGCTAACTGCTACTAGATGATATGTCCAGGCAGCCTCTCAGTCCCTATTGATAGCTGCCTATCGCCTCTTTCTCGTATCCGGAACAGTCAATTCTAAAAAGACAGACTGTCTTGATTAGATTAAAACATGTTAATCATCTGAAACACTAAAACACTCCTTTTTTTAAAAGGAAAAATGAAAAAATACAAAATAAAAAATTTTAAAAATAAAAATAAAAAATAAAAAATATAAAAATAAAAAAAATAAAAAAACGAATTGAAAAAATTAATTAATGAATAAATAAATTGATTAATAAAAATGAATAAATTAACTAATCAAAAACTCAAATTCTTTCTTAAAATTATCTTTATTAAAACCGCAAAATGTAAAAATTTTCGTAGAAAGTAACTGATTTATTTATTTTTTAAATTAACGAATAAAGTTAAAATTAATTAGTTAGAAAATTAAAAATAAAGAAAAAAAATTAAAAATTTTTAAATAATTTTTTTCAATGAAGTTAAAGAAATCTTTAAAAAGTTTGAAAAATTAAAAACTTCTTTTTTAAAAAACTTTTTTTTAAAAAAAACCAGGAAAGAAATAAACAAATATAAATAAATTAAATGTAAGAAATTAACATAAAATAAAAAGAAATAAAATTAAAAATAATATAAAAAAATTAATATAAAAATTAATATAAAAATATATAAAAAATATAAAAAAGAAAGAAATTATAATAGTATAAAAAATAAAAATAAAAATAAAAATGAAAATAAAATGAAAATAAAATGAAATAAAATATTTCATTGACATGAGAATAAAATTAGCAAACAATAGAAATTAAACTGAAAACTAAAATAAAATTAAATTTGAATATTTAAGAAACAACATAAAACAGAAACAGTAGCACTGATCCTCTTGTTTGTATTTGCAAGGATCGTGAATATTTCCCCATGCTTTTATTTTTCTTTTTCTGTTTCTTTAGCTGTCTTGTTGGAAGCTCATATTCTGCTATGGCAGGTACAGTTAGATAGTCATTGTGCGCCATTGGAGAGCACAAAATCATAGAAGTTTCAATACACTTTCTTTGAAAATGCTTTTTACATCTAGCTTTTTATATCTAGTGTCCTTTTCGATGAATCTATGATTTTGTGCTCTGCAATGGCGCACAATGGCAATCTGTACCTGCCGTAGCAGAATATGGACTTCCAACAAGACAGCTAAAGAAACAGAATATGAAAAATAAGAGCATGGAGAAAGACCCACGATCATTGCAAATATAAACCAGAGGATCATTGCTATTGTTTTATGTTGTTTCTTATATATTCAAATTAAATTTTATTTAATTTTTTTTTATTTCTATTTTATTTCTAATTTTATTTTCAGTTTATTTCTTTTATGTTTTTTATTTTTTATTTTATTTCATTTTACTTTCATTTTTATTTTTATTATATTTTCATTTTTATTTATTTTATTTTTATTTTTTAATTTCTTCCTTTTTTATATTTTTTATACATTTTTATATTATTTTTTTTATATTAAATTTTTTACAATAATTTTTAATTTGTTTCTGTTTAGTTTTATTTTAATTTCTTATATTTAATTTATTTATATTTGTTTATTTCTTTCTTTGTTTTTTTTTTTTTAATTTTTTAAAAAAAGTTTTAAAGAAGTTTTTAATTTTTCAAACTTTTTAAAGATTTTTTGAAATTTTTTGAAATTTTTTTTTTAAAAAAATTTCAAATTTTATTTTCTTAATTTTTAATTTTCTTATTAATTAATTTTAATTTAATTCGTTAAATTAATTTTTTTAATTAATTCCTTTCTATCAAACTTCATGTATTTTTCGGTTTTAATCAAGATAATTTGGTTAAAGAATTTGAGATTTTTAGTAGTTAATTGATTTATTTTTTATTAATCTATTTATTTATTCATTATTTAATCATTTAAATTTCATTTTTTATTTTTTATATTTTTTATTTTTTATGTTTTTACTTTTTTCCTTTTTCCTTTTGAATCTTATATCAATGGCACTCAAAACAATGTTTTGATGTTCAGATGATTCACATGTTTTGTTGTAATCAAGATAGTCTGAACAACTTGTTTGTGATTAGCAAGCACGTGGAGTTAATTACGAGATGTCCGCAAGTTGGAGCTGTACGGATCAAGACGTCAATAAATGCAAATACTGAAGTTGGGAAATTTCCAGTGCTTCCTAACGGGAAAAAAATATTATATTTAAATTGTATTATATTCGAATTATTTGTTACTCATTGTACTTGAAGATGGTTAGATTTATAACCGAAACCTGGGTTGTACTTACATTTTATTAAAATTAGAATTGAAATCAGCAGGTGTGCCGGTTTGGCCTTTGATTCAAGATATTGATAACTATTTCCAATTAAAATTTCTTCATTATCCCAGTATCATTTTTCGCTCTTTTTCCTCCTCTCCTAAAAATAATACTTTTTGTTTCCTTTAATTTTATTGTTAATTAATTAACTTTCGTGAATTCTTTAAGTAACTTAATCATCTTATTTTATTCTGCTTTTGTTTCCGCCATTAACACCAAATCGTCCGCATAAAATAAGTTATAATTTTTTTCTTTTCCTATATTAATCTCTCCCCATCCCTCTTCACTTAATTTTAGTTCTAGATTATTAATCAAAATTAAAAATAAAGCGGGACTTAGACCACATCGCTATCTTACACATTTATTAAATTTAATTTTTTCTGTTCCATTTTCAATTGTAACTATATTTTCTTCATAGATATTCCTAATTATTCTCCAAACTTTACCATTTATTCCTATTTCTTTTAAATGTTTTAATAATATCGTCCTATCAAATGCCTTTTTAAAGTCTACATATAATGCATACATTTTCTTTCTTTTTTCCATTAAACCACAACATTGACGATTAATTTGTCACTTTTCAATGTAATCTCCGTCCATTTCCACCTTTTATCAAGGGCATATATTCCAGCGTGATAAAAGACATGGTCTTGCTTTCTAAGCCATTGACGCACGGACGTTTTCACGGCCTCCTCATCTTCAAAGTGAATCCCACGATGAGCTTCATTTAGCGGCCCAAACAGATGGAAGTCTGATGGTGTGCTAGGTCAGGGCTGTATGGGGGATGAGGCAAGGCTTCCCATCCAATTTTCACGATCTCTTCAGTGGTGTCAGCTTTTCATCAGCCAACGGTGTTTGCCCTTCAGGTTCCTTATAGCGTCGAACCATCGTCTAACAGTGCCAACTTCCACTGCTTCATCACCGTACAAATTTTTCAGGCTTTCATGAATGCTAATGGGCGTTTCACCTTCCGCACTCAAGAATTCCATCACAGAACGATGTATAATACGATCTTCGATGTCAGCCTTTTTGCAAGCGGATGCAGTGCTACTACCTGTTGGCGCAGGAAGTTGCTACTGCAGTGGATTGGAGAAGGTTTGAGGAATTGCGCCAAATTCAAATTTTTCACTTAACTAATTTATTTAAGGTGAAAATAAAATAGGAGGCATTACTTACTGACTAACCCTCGTAAAATCATTTTAAAATTTCGTTACCCATATTAATCCTATCAAAATTTTGTTTTATGTTTTTTTTAAATTGTTTTTTCAAGGCAATATATTTTTTTTCTTTCCTCCATTCTATTTTTACTCTTAAAATTTTTCAACTGTTCTTTTATCTTTTTTTTTTAATATTGAAGTTCTTTATCACGCCATCCCTTTTCTTCTATGTTTTCTTTCTTTTCTCTTATACTATGTACCCCTTCTTTTAATAATTTTGTAAAACTTTCATCAAGTGCATTGATTTCGTGAATAGATTCTAAATCATTTAATTTTTCTGTAATATCTTGGGCTCTTTGGCAATTAAAAGTATAAACATTAGAGTATGACTTACAATAAATATTTCAATTTAAAAAAAAAATGAGTTACACTGATTGACTTCGAAGACCTCCAATTATCTGTTTATATTTATTTATATTCTCTTCTATTAAGCTCACTTCCCGTATATAATTCTTTTGTACATTCTCAGCTATGTTTTTTCTACATAACCTATTTCTTATCGACATTGGCAAATGGTCTGATATCGAACAATTCCCTACTTCAAAATTAATATCGTTTTGTAAGAATTTTTCAGTAACAAAATATATGTCGATCGCTGAGCATCCTGTATTACCAATATAAGTCCAGTTTCCTTCATTATTATTTTCATAGTTTCCAGTTCAAATTTCAAAATTATTTTCTCTTGCCCATTCCATAAGTAAGTTTCCATTTTTATTACACACCTTATCCGGTGAGTTTTTATCTCCAAATAGTAACTCGTCCTCAAAATTAAAATTAATACATTTACAATTTAAATTACCTATGCGCACATTCATATTCCGTACAGCAAATAGATTTACAATACTTTTTAAATCCTCTCTAATATTTTTATTTAGTTTATTTAATAATCTATAATATTCATATCTTTATTACAAATAGCAATAACCTTATAGGAGTCTTTTCGTCTCACAACATTTACAATAATACAGTCCTCATAAATCTTTTGCGAAACAAATTTAATACTCTTACTCTTATTTATTCCTAAACTAATGCTCTCACTTGGTCTTCCAAATTTACTTTGTTTATCTGATAGTTTATGATTCCATTCATACCATTATTTACATCAATATTTTCAATATTTTCAGCTTTTAACAACCATGTTTCAGTAAAAATTATTACATCAAAGTCAGTTAAAACTTTCCTATTTCACTATTATCCTTATTCATTAAGTCATTCACATTCGAGGCTAATAAATATCGTTGGTACATTATTTTTAACTTTTTCCTCAATTGAATTCTTTTTCTTTGTTCCATTCAGTAGTTGAAATTTACTATCTTCCCTTTCACTATTATAATTTGTTGTCAATTTTTCATTTTTTTGAACCCTTAACTGCTGAAATCCTTCTAACATTGATTAATTATTATTTCTCGTTTTTTGAGTCTTGTCCATTACTATTCATCACGTCTTTTTCATTTACTCTCCCCATTTCATCTGATTTAGCTTTTCTCATCCATTCCTCATACGATCACATTTTATCATTTACCTTAAGCTTATTTAAAATAATTTTTGCTGAGTTTCCTTTTCTCCTTTCTTGTAACATGATTTCTATTAACTTTTTTTCTTATTTCTCTAGTCTTTGCTGAAAAGTCTTCATCTAAATAAATCTTCGTACCTTTAAGGTTAGATCTATTTTTTACATTTTTTTTTCTTTTTCCTTCCAATCATAGTACCTTACAACGTACTATGGACGTACATACAATTGGACGTACCTTGAAAGTGTCTTTTGAATTTCTTTTTCCTATTCGGTGTGCTCTTTCAATGGATTGAACCTCCAATCTTAGTGGCATTCTACATATTTCTTTTATTTTTTTCTTCCGTTTGTTCCCATGTTTCCTCATTTTCTTCCTTTACTCCATAGAAGACTATGTTGTTTCTTCTTCCGCTATTTTCCATTTCTATCATCTTTTCTTTTAAATCTTTAATTTTTCTTTCCAGTTTCTCTTTTTCTGTCGCCTTCTTTGTTTCTTCCTCCTTAAGTGACTTTATCTGTTGCTCGAGGTATATCATTTCACTTCTAAAGACGTCATTTTCTTCTTTTATTATTTTAATTAGCTTTGTTTCTTCTTTGACTACTTCTACATCTTTCTTCAATTCTTTGACTACATCTATATCTTTCTTCAATTCTGGAAGAACTTTTAATATATTTTCTTGAAAATTATTGCTCAGTTTATTTTCTTTCCATCTCCTTGCTACTTTATTAATATCCTTCTCTCTATCTTATGTTGACATTTGACTTTCCATTTCAATATTCCTTTTTTGGTCTTTTTTTTCAGGGGGTGAAAGGTTTTTGTTACTTCTTGTTGCAAAAGTATCTGACTGACTTCTTGTACTTTCATTGCTGCCTTCAACGGAAGATTTAGAGAAACTGCCAAAACTACTTGCACAAGGTCTTCTACTAATAAACTCTTCCATCTTTAACTAACTTAAGATGACCTTAATATTTTCACTTGATTATTTAAACAAATAAATTCACAAGTTCAGTTCAGTTTATTTCTTATTGTTTCCACTTTGTATCCTTTTTTGTACGTAATACAATTAGAGTACTGACAGGCCAAAACAAGCTATTCCACCACTCTAATCGAAGCTTCCACTTGGACTGTGCTTCACATGATTTTATTCCCCAATTAACACATAAGTTAATTTTCTTCTTTACTTATTCCTTGTCTTATTAAATTTCCGCTGATCTATGTGCAAATAAATTTTCACACTTTGAGTACACATAATTCACAGTATATAATATCACAGTCCATCACTTTGCTAATCTTTAACGGAGCACAAAACACTGCAACCTTCCACAACTGAGCCTCACTTTGAAATGCCGAAACTGGCACTTTATGGTGATCTAATCAGACGTACGCTAACAAAAGAGTACAGTTGACAGTAGGTTTTATTGTTAGTCAGTTACGCATATGAACCAATATGTTGTCTTTGTACATTATCCAAAATCTGCATTCTGTGGATCGTAGAATCTACTGTGGACTGCAGCAAATCTCCAGAGTTTTGTCTCACGTGAAGCAGTATTCCAAACTATCAATGCATCCTTGGTAAACCAAAGCTTTCAAATAATAACAGAAACAAAAGTTATATGGCGTCAGATCATGCGAACATGCGGGTCACGTCGTCAGGAATGCTCGACTTACGTGGTCGTCGGTGAAATGCTGACTTGCTGCACTGTCAATCGTATGTGAGAGGGCGTTCCATCCTGCATGAACATAATCGTGTCAAGACATCCACGGTGTTGAAGTTCCTGAATAGCGAAATTTAGCAGGATCTGTTGATATCGTACTGAGTGACAGAACATGTCACTGGTCCTGTGGTTGCAGTTCTTTACGGATCAATTATGAAGAAGGCGATAAAGCCACAGTTCAAAAGCAATAGAGTTATCAGAATCCCAAATATGAGTTCTGTGTATTGACAGTGCGCTGAGATAAATGGCCTCATCATTCACTTCCATCCGAGCTAGGAACAGGTAAGAGAAATGCAGGTGCGTTTCTGCATCCCCTTAAGCCAGTTGTTGGGCTTGGCTAATCCTGTAAGTGTAAAACTTCAGCAGTTTGCTCCTGCATTTCCATACAGTTGAAAGCGGCATATCCAGTTGCACGGATACTGCCCGAGAACTGCTAGACCCGTTTGCAGCATGAGATTCCACTACGGATGTTGCAACAGCTTCAACTTCGTCATTTGATACCGGTTTGCGTCCTCGTCCTGGTTGCACTTGTAAAGAATCGGTATTTTCAAAAAGTGAGATCATTTTCGCAAATTCGTTATAGTCATGGGACCTTTTTGTAGTGAAATTGACGCATTACTGTTATTTTGGTAATAAACTTTACGAACAAAGCACGATCACATAAACACTGCATTGCGTATAAGGTTCACAGCAGTGTCAAGCAGGTCGAACTGATCGATGCCATTCACGTTGAGGCTTATATCCGCGTACCTCAAGAAATATATTTTCTGTTACTGGGCGGCTGTCAGTTTATAGCGCCAGTTTCCCCTCTGGTGGCGACATTTGGAACTAATTTTTTTTCCTGCGTTATAGTAATCCCATGATCTGAATAATATATACACAAAATTTTTCCTTTTTGGCACTAACAGTTTTTTTGCTTATTGCAGTCAAAACATGTTTAATTATGACCAGGAGGTAGTTCGCAATATTTATGCCCTTATAATATCAGAAATGTTTTAATACATTTCATTTTCAAATTGCAAATTATTTATAAGATTTGTATCAATATTAAAAACTTGATTTAAACTTTAACATTTTTCTTTTGTCTGTTTTTTCTAATAAAAAAGAGAAAGAAAAAGATTCCTCTAGATTTGAACGAAGTGATAATGTTCAATCCATATGATCGATATTCTAACCGTTGAAATATAGAGTATAGAATCTCACTAAAATAATACGTAATTTTATAATTTAAAAACGTTATTTGGTCTGTCGTAAGACTTTAAATTTTTTCAATTTTGTGACGAAACTAAAAGAAAGATTGGTCATGCAAATGAATAAAATGTAGATCTTTTTAAGACAAACAAATAGCTACAAAAATCTTACGAAAAATCTTTTTGGTTTCCAAGATGTTTTGACAAATTTTGACTTTTCCTCAAATTTAAACAAAAAGTATAAAGTTGATATTGCTACCGACCGTTTGGGACTTGGTCGGTGGCGGGGGATAACGGAATGCGACGAGAGCCAGAGCTTTAAAACCAAAGCGTCTTTTATTAAATAATAGTCAGTGAAGTGATACAGATAAATTCGAATAACGAAAATGTCCTTCGAATAGGCTGACTTCTCCTAGTCTTCTGACGCTCAGCGGACGTCTCAGGATTCTTCCGGGGACAGGTACTGTGATGCCGGCGTCGGTTGTCTTCCACGATGCCTTTCGAACGTTTGGCGGTCGCCTCAGGGTTCTACCGGGAACGGATGCTCGGATTGGGCGTCGGTTGTCTTCCACGATGCCCTTCTAACGATCTGCGGTCACCTCAGGGTTCTATGGGGAATGGGTGCTCGGATTGGGCGTCGGTTGTCTTCCACGATGCGCTCTAACGATCTGCGGTCACCTCAGGGTTCTACGGGGAACGGATGCTCGGATTGGGCGTCGGTTGTCTTCCACGATGCCCCTCTAACGATCTGCGGTCACCTCAGGGTTCTACGGGGAACGGGTGCTCGGATTG
>JAFIDM010120490.1:175753-200363 GCA_023159025.1 Thereuonema tuberculata | reverse complement strand
TCGCCTGGAAAAAATGACGTATGCACCCCTTCTCTGTGATTGGTCATGTACGTATTGCGTCATAACATTTGCATTACCGTGTCAGCAGCCATTACATAATGCAATGCGTTTCCCAAACCCGATGTGGAAAATCCGAAAAAAATCGAGGTTTTGAAATATCTCTGATAAATTCTGCCGCATACAATTACTGCATTTCAGTATAAACTTTATTTATGAATGAAAGAAACTCGCAAAACTCATTGATATTCATTGAGTATGAGCATGTCTTCAAATCCAATCGGCAAAAAACTATTTTCGACGCCATTTTTTTCATGGGCGTGGTTTCACAACTGACGTGTTCCAACGCTGCCCTGTGGATTGGGTAATTCCCAGTGACGTCGATGCAATTTTTCGAGTTGCAGGTGTAGGAACAACTCGAATTGCATGACAAAAGTTGCAGTTAAGTTGCATATAAATGGGCTCAAGACTGTCTATATCAACTCGTCACGTCAAAATCGGACGACTAAATTGCTGAAAAATTGCATCGTGTTCGCGGGGCTTTACACTTCTGTACAACAACTTCAGGATCTGGGATTCTAGTCTGGTGAGGGGAAACCTTTAATTTTTTTTTTCTTTCTGTTTTTTGTTTTAACTTCTTTTTCATTCATTTTTTTTTCTTTGTTTTGTTTTCTTTTTTTTCCGTTCTTTCTGTAAGATAATGTAGGTTTTGTTCTTTTTTCTTTCAGTTATGATATGAGCATTTGACAGAAAAAGAATATACGATTAGAAAAAGTAAATAATATTCTCCTTAACTTTATTTTTTATTAAAAAGTACTTTACTTTATTAAAAATAAAATAAGACATATTGTATAATTATGCAACTTAACTAAACTTTTCTATATAATCTTTTTATTTCTTTTTCCTATTCTAATACCCTTTTTTCTTGACGTTAATATTAATCCTAATACCTAAAACATAAAAATCAATGGATGGTGACATTGAAAGTATTTAATTAAAATTTAATAGGATATTTAGTAATATATATAAATGTTTCTTTTTTTTAATAACCAAGTTGTATAGATTCCACTGATTGAGGTAGTTATCCTGCTAATTGTTTATAGTAAGTTAATATCTGTTTTAGTTTTTTAAATGAAATTATTTTCATTTCTATTCTATTAAACAAAATAAGCATATAACAAAATGAAACAATTGATTCACATCACATAAGTAAACAATAAAATAATAAATTATCATATTGGACTTATAAACCAATTGATACCATAATAAAAGTTGCTATTCATTGTTTCCTTTTGATTTATAAATAAAACGATGATGAGGAAAAGCTTTTGCTTGAATCATGCTATATTAATACATACGAATGTATTAATAAAGATAAATACCTGAAAGTGTCAAAACATTCACTTGGCATTTTCAAGAAATATCAAAACAAAAGGAAACAATGATAGCAACTTTTATTATGGTAACAATTGGTTTATAAGTCCAACATGATAATTTATTATTTTATTCTTTACTTATGTGATGTGAATCAATTGTTTCTGAAGAGATAATTAAATAATATATATTTTATTTATTACGAAAAATTATAATTGAATTTTCAAATTGTTGCTTCAACGGCAAAAGTAAATTGATTCAACGAATATGCAAATGTGACGACGTCATATTGTAAATTGATAAAAAGGCGAGACAGAGCCTCGCTTTAGTAGAGTAAAGTAGAAAAGTAGTGGAGAGCAGCGCAGTTCAATGCAACTCAATTCAGTAGTGCTGTGCAGATATGTAGTTAAGCGCAGTTAGTGGATCAGCTCATTAGCGGTTCAATGTTAAGAAATGGTGCGACCATAGAAGGGTGCATTCAAGCAGTTGAATGCAGCCCTATTCAACTGTTAAGAAGATTATCGAATTGGCAAAGAAGCACTTACAGAAGAAAAGCTGATGGACGTATCAGTAGGTGCCAATGTAAATGAAATTATGTGAAGTCGCTCAGTCAATTCACCGTAAGAACCCACTACGAAGAAGAGACAGTCGCCATAGAATATTAAGCTGACGAGACCGTTGCCTGCAAGAAGATATAGCCCGTTACCATTAGTCCAGAAGTCGCCGAGACAGCGAGACCGAAGACGTGGCAAAAAGACTGAGTCTAAAGAATTAATAATTCTACAGCTAAGACGATAACTAATCGAATAGAAATAAAGAAGAACGTTAGAGAAAATAGCAAGAAGCTTATTAAGTTAAAACGTTAAGAAGAATTAGAAGAAATGGCGAACGCTTCAAATTATCAGGCGAGACCAATTGGAACCAATCGTTGTTAAGGAAAGTCACCACAGCAAAGAGAACCATTCACAAGATTGATAGTCACATGTGCTTCGGAGAAGACAACAGTTTGCAGTTTTCAACGTTAAGGAATTACAACGGTTCAACGCAAGTTTACCAGTTAATTAATTCAAGTCAAGTAGACGAGAATTATTGTGAGTACTGTTCATTATTTGTAAATCATTGGAATATCTGGTGCAACGAATTCAGAAGAAATAGTGCACTTATTAAATGAAGCAATTATAGTGAATCAGTCAAGTCAACTGATTTATTGGAAGGCTACTTATATGTGCTTCGATATATATTAATTAATCAGTGAATTTAGTATTGAAGTGAATATTCTAATATAGTGAATATTTGTGAATACTATAGAAACATTAGTGCTATCAACTTAGCTTATAGCGAGACAAGACGAAACCAGTGCTTCCCAACTATTCAAGTGTTAAATATTAATTATGATTATATGTGATTTATTCAGTCATTCTAAGTGAACATTAATAGACTATTATGGTGAACAATGATCTACTGTAATTATTAGATTATCAAGTGTGATTAAGCCCAGTACTTTTGGAACTTATCTATTACATTTGAAACTTAATACCAACGTGTTACTAGCTCCTGTTCTTTCAAAGAAATCATTTGTAAATTATCCAATACTCTGTTATTATTATTAGTTCAAGTAGTGTAAATGTAAAAAAAAATTACCTATTTGCCTTTCAGTTTCATTCTATTATATGCTTATTTTGTTTAATAGAATTGATATTTTCATTATGTAAAGGAGGAAGAACTAAAATTGTTTTCCCATTTTTACTTTATTTTAATCTGATGAAGAATATTCGAGAAGACGTTCGAAATATCGTATATGGGGTTTGAAGTTATGGATTTTTGAGACTGTTATGAAAGAAAAGTTTAGTTATGTTGCGTAATTATACAATACTTGACTTATTTCATTTTTAATAAATTAAAATACTTTTTATTTAAATAAGAGTTAAGGACAATATTACTTATTTATTTCTAATCGTATATTCTTTTTCTGCAGAATGTTCGTAATATAACTGGGAAAAAAAAGAACCAAACCTGCATTATCTTACAGAAAGAAAAAGGAAAAAAGAAAACAATATATCTAAAGCTTGCAATGTTTTCTCATAAGGCCACTAGGGTTGTATAGGTCGTAAACACCGAGATTATAGGCCTAAATCCATTGGACAGGGCGTTTACTTTTATTTTTGTTTAATTTTGTTCTTTAATACACTTGAAAAGAGAATCTGATAATGTGAGATTCTGAAACGTGCATCGTGTATTTATTTTGAATGTTTTCTTTAGTAAATTGTGTGTGCTAATATAGTTGGCAGTGTGTTAATTGAGAAAACAAAAAATTTGAAAAAAAAAGCAAAAAAATATAAAAGGTTTCTTCTTGCTAGAATCGAACCTTGAATCCTGAGATTGTGAGATAGAAGTAGTAACCATCGGATCACAGCAACAAGAAATGAGGGTGAACACAGGAAGTTAATAAACTAATGCTTCTTTAGTTATTAAGCTAATGAAAAAAATCTCAAATATCTCGAAAATTTTTGTGGGTTGGCCGTAGAACCCATATGTATTTTTGAAGTACTCCATATGTACTTTGAAATACTCCATCGCACAAAATGGCATTGATTTTGGATAGATACAGGGATTGACCTCTCTTTATTAGCCTTCTGATTCCTATTCTGATTATTTGATTCAAATCATAGTATGTGCTGAATAAACTATCCTTTTAGCTAGTCAAAGAGCAAGTATCAACCTGAGATGTGGTCACAAATGAATTGGCACAAATCTTTTTAGTATCTTTAATATTTTTGTTACAGTGTACATGTAAAAAATCAAATTTATTAACAACTATCAGATGTTTTGAGAATAGGTTATGTAAAAATAACATGTGGGAAAATATTAAGGGAAATGTTATTTATAACAAATGTGAAAATGACAACCACCAAATTAATAAGTTATTGGCTAATTACAGTATTCACATAATTTATTCAAAATTTTCCGAAGTTCTTTATTATAAAGATAAAAATAATCTAAATCGAGTCAATTACTTGATTATAAATACTTCTCTTATTCTTGTGGGTATTGTATTTTTCTGAAGAAAAATATTTATTCAGTGTAAAATATTGATTTCATTATTTTCTGTATTACTTGTTTCTGCACTTCCCACCGTAGTCCTTCCTTCTCCATTGTTTTAATGATGGGGTCAACCAATTGAGTTGGGACCTTAACCGTTTCATTTTCCTAATCTAGGATCCAATCAGAAACTGAAGCAGTTCATCTGTTATCTTTGAAGCTAGAAATATTCCCTGTCCATCATTTCTTACTATCGTAGATTGTTTCTAGCAGATCTCAAATTTGACTAACTTTTCTCATTTTAGTGCATCTTATGTTTTCAATGTTCTTAATATTATAAATTCGTCTCTCAATTCTTCTTTGAGTAGACCTTAAAAATTCTATCTCTCTAATTCTTTCTCCGATCTACATCTTAACACTCATACACTTTTTTTTATTTACCTCGCACACTCCATCCTTCAACTACTTATCTACTACAATACAACTCCATACCTACATCTCACATCCGCTCCACTGAAGAACAGCTTATATCGTTCTCTCAGCTCGTTTACCTTCTTTCTATTCTATCTCGTATCTTGCACGTATCTTTACCCTCCTCCTCTCCATTCTCTGCTTTTTCCTTTCATTGCCCGATGTTTTTCCTTTCTTTTCATCCCGATGTTTTACATTTCAATTCTGATATTTTTTTTTTTTTTATTTTTTTTTTTATTTTTTAATGTTTAACAGTCCCATTAGGTATGCTTATAGAACTGCATTCCTGTGGTATAGGACCGAGAAGTTTGCTCTATTCATCTTAAAATTAAAATTAATAGTTATTAATATAACAAATAGTTAATCAAATTAAATTTAAAATTTACTTAGTTCTTAATAAATAATTTTCCCATCCACAACATCAGATATTAGTTGCTGTTTTATTTGTTTAAATGTTAAAGTTTCATTTATATTAGTATTTAATTGACTAAAAATTTTGTACTTCACCCAATTTATTAATCTATATCCAAAGTTATTTTTGATATTTTCAATTTTATAAATGTTATACCAATTATATCTAGTTTTTAATTCCAATTGTTGAGAATTTCTTTCTCTATATACATCGTAGTAATTCTTGATCAAAATTTTGTAAACAAATTTTTCGTTTATTTTTAATATTCTATATTTTTTTCTTATACTTAATTGTTCCTTTTTTGTTTTTTGTTTAAAATTAGTGTAAACATTATTAAATATTTTCATTGTTAGTTTATTAATACTTTCCATTTGCTGTTTATTAATGTGAACCCAATATTCTAGTCCATAATTCAATAGTGAATCTACAAGGGACTTGTAGATTATGAGTTTTTGCCTAAATGGGAATATATTCTTAATGTGGTAAAAAAGAAATGAATATGAACTTAACTTTCCAATTACATGCTCATAATGTCTATTCCAAGAGATCCTGTTGTCCATGTATATACCTAGATATTTATAGGTTAAAATTGTTTCAATTTTTTTGCAACCACATGTTGTCATGAGATCATCATTTCTTTTATTTATATTTGAACATTCAATGTCGTGTAATCTAATTATTAAATTATTGTTCAATTTTTTATTTTTATTTTTGATTATCATTATCTTGGTTTTATTTCCATTTATTGTCATTTTATTTGAGTATGCCCATTTATTTATATTATTTAGGTCTATCTGCAAATTTTGATATGCTTGGGTTTGGTTTACGTCAGTGGCAATCAGAATGACATCATCAGCGTAGAGAAAAATATTTGAATTCTGTATATTGTTATATATAGAATTTATATATATATTAAATAAGAGAGGCCCCAAGTTTGAGCCTTGGGGGATCCCTCTTTTTGAATTAAATAATCGGCTGACATTACTTCCAATTTTAATTTTAAATTTCCTTTTTTTCAAATAATTTTCAATAATTTTATAAATTTTTCCTCTTATACCTATTTGATTGATTTTTTGAAGTAGAATTTTGTGATTAATTGCATCAAACGCCTTCCTAAAGTCGATATATGCTATATAAATTATTTTTCCACTGTTTAGAGATTTATTTATATTTTCGTTTACTTTATTCAATAGAAGTATTGTACTTTTATCTTTCTGATAAGCAAATTGGTTAGTGTTTAAAAATTTCTTGCTGCTTATGAAGTTGTACATGTTTTTAGATATATAACTTTCAATTATCTTTGAGATATTTGAAATTAATGCAATGGGCCTATAATTATTTAGTTCATTATGATTTCCTCCCTTATATACTGATATTGTGTATGATATTTTTCATGAATCGGGATATATGCAAGTATAATAAATTTTTTTAAACAATTCAACCAAAAATTCAGAAAGGTTTTCATTTATTTTTTTAATATCATTCATATTTATAAAATCAGGACCATAGGAATATTTTGTTTTTTGATTTTTTATTATCTCCATTATATCATTTTTATTAGGAAATGCCAATACCATGGAGTTCAGTTCAGTTGCCTGTTTTTCATCATTCATCATTATTTTATTTTTATTGCTTACATGATTAGTATTTATGTTTTGAGTAAAATTTTTACTAAGTTCATTAAACAAAATTTTAATGTCATAATTTTCCAATAGGTTTGAGTAATCTGAAGTCTTGTTTTTACTATTATGTCTTCCAATTATATTTTTATTTAAAATTTTCCAAACATTTGAGTTGGCATTTGGATCATCTTTTATAATTTTCCTATAATATTTGTTCTTTTGTTTATTAATTTGATTTTTCAACCAGTTTCTTTTTGTTTTGTATTCCTTTTCCAATTTTATATTTGTTTTGTTTTTTGTATATTTTTTATATAAATTATTTTTTTCTTCTATATATTTTAATATTTGATAACTCATCCATTCTTTTTTATATTTTATATTTTGTCCCTCATTTGGGTCACTTTTACTTTTTTCTTTAATTCTTTTAGTTTTTACCTTTCGTTTTGCTTTTTTTATTAGTTTATTCAATTTACTAATAATTTTGTTTGGATCTTCTACGTTATTCCTTTTTATATCATCTGTTAATAATATTAATCCTTCATTTAAGAGATCAGTATTTATTTAAAAAAAAAATTTTTTCTCATTATTAATATCTTCTTTTTCACATAGTTGAAGTTCTGTTTTTTCAATTTCAATCAAGATGCTGTAGTGATCAGAGATATCCCATTGTAAAATATTGGCGTTGATTGCAAAAGATTTGGTGTTTGAAAAACAATGATCAATGCAAGTTTTTGTTTCTGAAATAGTAGTTTTAGCTGATCTTGTTGTTTTGTATATATGATTTAGAAATCCAAGATTATAAAACGTATTTACATATTTCAAACTTGTTTTATTAACAATTTTTTCTCCAATATTTATGTTAGTATCGCCAATACAAATTATATTTTTTTTCATATTTTCCTGTAATTTTACTATGTTATCTTTTAATTCTTTGATAAATATTTTCTTGTCCGTGTGAGGAGGTTTATATATAATGTAAATTATTAGTTCTTTCAATAGGAATGATGTATTGTTCAATGTACAAATTAAATTTTCATGAGTTACGGCATCTTCACTTTTAACTAGGACATTGTAATTTTCACGGTAGAACATTACAATTCCTCCACCTCTAGAAGTTCTTCTCAATTTATAGACTTTTTTATATCCATTAATATTGAATAAAAAAATTTCCTCCTCTTTGATGTTGACCTCCACTAGGATTATTATGTCTATATACATTAATTTAAACTGAATGTTTGCCAAGAGATATAGGAAATTTGATATTAAGCTTCTAATATTCAGAAATAGTATATTTTTATATTTTCTATTTGGATTCCAATCATCAATTTTATCTATTATGTTTATATTTGCTAATTCAATTTTTGCGTTATTTATATCCATTTTGGTGTGTTGTTTTTGTTTTTTTTTTTCTTTATTTTTTTTTTTTTTTTTTAAATCTTATTTATATTGTTTTGATCTTGGATATGGATTATTTTAGTGTTTTCATTTTTTCTGATTAATAATTTACCATTCTTTATCCATACAAATTTGTATCCCTTATCTTTCGCAGCCGTTTTTGTAATCCAAAATAGGTTTTTCATATGTTGGGTTAAATTTTCATTCAAATAGATTCTGTTGAAATTATTTCCATTGAAAATTTGATTGTTATTTAAGCCTTTAATTTGCTTATATTTAGAAAGCCAGTTATCTCTATCTTTTCTATTGATGAATTTTACAATAATTGGTCTTGGTTTGTTGTTTTTTATCCTCCCATATCTATGAATTACATCTACAGTTTCACACGAGTCCTGTACATTAAGTTCCTCAGCAATTTTGTTTAGTATCTCCGTTAGATTTTCATTTACTTGTTCTTCTACTCCTACAATTTCCAAATTGAATTTCCTTTGTTGTGTTTCTATTTTGAGTAATTTTTCCTCCAGTTGTTGGATTTTCTCATTTTGGCATTTATTTTCATTTTCTAATCTTTTTGTTATTCCTAGTATCTCATTTTGTTTTTCTTGAAAAACCTGGAGTCTAGCTATTATTTCTTCATACTGTTCATTGACAAAATTTATTGCCTTCTTTATGTCCCTTAATTCATTCATTATTGTTTGATTCATGTCACTCGCTTGAGAATCTTCCATTTCACTAAATTGTAGGGAAGAGGTTTTATGGGAGAGTTCATTATTAACTTGTTCATTATTTTCTTCCTTTTGTTTGAGGTTTACACCAACATTTCTATTTCTTAGAGTAATTCTATTGCAATTTTCACATTTCCATTGTTTTTGTTTCGAGGGGGTTTCCCCATTTGGGTATTCACCCTCTTTAAGACACGAAATGTGCTGCTCGATTCCACATGTCATACATCTTAGTTCAGCCGTTTTCAGTATTTTTTTACACCTTATGCATTTAATTTTTAGTTTTACATAGTCGGTCATGTTAAATGCCTTTTATATTATTAATAAATCAATATGAAATTATTTCAGCTTACTGTGTCTCTGATGAATGGAAAAATTTTAACGGAGCCCACGTCTGCACGTCCTTACTAAGTGACGCATGCGCAGTTATATGTAATTCTGATATTGCACATCCTCTTCTTCTTTCTCTTCTGCTTTCTCTTCTTCTGTTGACTAACTTCTTAAGCCGAATCCGCCCTTGGTTTGGTAGCTCATGCCCATTTCTCATGGTCTTCGGGCGATCAGACTGAATCTCGCTTTCGGGTGAACACCCTAACATTCATAGTACATACATTTTCATTAATTCCATGACATTTTGGTAGTAACGTTTTACGGTCGGATGCCCTTCCTGACGCAACCATTCCCATTTACCCGGGCTTGGGACTCGCACCAAATGGGGATGGCTTATCCCTCTCGATGGCTGGAGTATAAAGTAAGAGTTGTCTGTGCCATGGTGCACCAAATGATGGTAAAATTCAAAAGATGTTTCGTGTAGGGCTAATAATTTATTTAACAAAAACTATATCTATTTAAAAAATTGTAGATATAATTTCTATTTAAATGATTTATTTACATTTTCATTTATATAATTTTTGTAAATATTTTTTGAAAGTTCTTTTAACAGTTCCTTAACAGATTTCTATATTTCATTCTTCTGATAAAAAACTAAAGTATTTTTATTATTTGTTCATTTACTTGTACAATAAATATCTATTACAGAATGTTGTGCCCGTTTTCAGCCAAATACTTTCCGCATATCTTTTGTATTGCGGAATTCAGATCTCCTAACACAAAGGTATCCTTTTCAGGTAAGGAATTTTATATATTTATTTCATTATTTAAGTAGCTTCATTTAAAAAATGCAAATTATTCAAGCAATTGAAATTCAATATTATTAGCGACCGCTTGCTGTAATGTAAAATGTTTTCTGGGGAATCTTTGAGTTATATCATTTGAATGACTCAAATCATCTCATTCGTTCTGATGCAGCAATTACACCGGTATTTTTTATTTCGCTTTCTTTTCTACAATATTTGGAAAATTATGACAAATTAAAATTTTATACTAATTAATAAAAACAAAATGATATGGGAAGTCCTAGAAATATAGTTTGCAGTGATTTTCTAAATACCTTCAATGCATTCATACATTAATACAAAAAAACAAATTTTGATCCAAAAGAATAACAAAGACATTAGAAATTAAAAGCACAAAAAATTAAAACTTTATTTTTATTAAATACTATATATTTGTCAACATATAGTATTTACTAAACGTAAGGTATTTATTAAATTTATACACTCATGGACAAAAAAATTAGCGCACCAAGAAGGAGTCGTCACAATGAAACGAAACTTTATATACATAACGCCTACGTTGATATAAGTAAATGATAAGAAAATCAAAGAAAAAGGATAATTTATTTCAGAGAAAAAGGCAAAAGAACGGAGGAGTTAATACCCCGTTGGACCCCCTCTAGCGCGAATGCACGATGCGATACGATCGGGCATTGAGTCATACAAGTTCTGTATGATGTCTTGAGTCATTTCGTTCCATATTTGCTGTAACCTTGCCTCTAGTTCGTTCAAACTCGTGGGATGCCCAACTCGTCGTCCCAAATGATCCCAGATATGCTCGATTGGAGACAAATCTGGGGATCGGGCAGGCCAAGGAAGGGTAGTAACAGTGCGGAGACAGTCTTGTGACACCCTTGCCGTATGAGGCCGAGCATTGTCTTGTTGAAAAATGGCTCCTGGGAGCCGTCGCATGAGTGGCAACACATGTGGTTGCAGGATTTCATGAGCATACCGCTGGGCTGTCATGGTGCCACGGAACAATACTAGGGGTGACCGTGTATTGTAGGCAATGGCACCCCATACCATCACACCAGCTGTGGGAGCGGTGTATCGCTGTACAGCAAAGGCAGGATTAAAGCGTTCTCCACGGGCTCTCCACACACGAACACGATTGTCCACACACGAGATTGAATCTGGATTCGTCGCTAAAGACGACCTGGTTCCATTCCGCTGCAGTCCAGTTTCCTCGTGCGCGGCAAAACTCCAAGCGGAGGCGTCGATGGGTGGGCGTCAAATGCAGCACACGTAATGGGCGCCGCGATACCAACTGTCCTTCAGCCAGGCGCCTTCGTATGGTTCGAGAAGACACAGCGACCCCTAGTGAAGATGCTACCTGTGCCTGGATGGCGGCCGATGAAGCAGTTGGCTGTACGCGTGCATTTCTGACTATGTGGCGGTCTTCTCGACGACTGGTCTGTCGAGAGCGTCCTGAGCCTGGTCTTCGTGTACATGACATCTCTCGGATCCACTGGTCCCAACACCTCCTCACAACACAATCAGAGTGGCCTAATTGACGAGCTACTCGCCTAGCTGACCACCCAGCTCCATCATCCCGACGATTCTCCCTCTCTCAAACTGCGACAACTGCGTATACTGTCTTCGAACACGGCGTAATGGCATGTCTACCTCAGCTCTTCCTTTGTAAATGCTTCAGCACACTCAAACAAGCTTTGGTTACCTGTTTTATACTCCACAGAGTACGATGTTCAACGCCCTCTACCGGCTATACGTAATGCGCAATCACGCTGCATTTCTAATATCTCCCCGACATATCTCCCCGACATGTACCTTCATTGCAAGTTTCGTTACGATCCCGCAATTATTTCTTGGTGTGCTAATTTTTTTGTCCATGAGTTTACATTAATTTAAAAATTTTGCAGACTACTAATGACGAAATCGTTGCATAAAATTAGTGATAACATATTGATAAGGAATAAGAACGTAAACGTAAGAAAATGGAATTGAGACAACAATTAAAGTTTAAGCAAAAAACAAGAAAAACTGAAACAAGAAAAAAAATATAATCAACAGAAGTTGTTGCATTATTCAAGAAAACAAAAATTGAAAAGAAATATTTAAATTCATAACAGAATTTAACAGAGTTAAACCAAAAAAACCAAACTAAACGACAAAAAGAATAGCTGGTTTAAAAGAAAATAAAGTTCTTCATTTAAAATAAAAGCTTTTTTCACATAAACCTGAAAATAATTTTTAATGAAATAAGAAATCAAAATACGATTCTAAATTACTAAAATCTTTTATTTCTCTGTCCTTCCCCTTCCCCCATCAATAAGAAATGTTTTTTTTTTTTTTTGAATCTCAAAATTCTTTATTTATTTCCCATTCATCAGTTTATTTGTAATTCGAAAATGACAAGTAGAACTATAATTGCCGAAATATTCTTACTTAATCAAATGCTATGTGACATTGAAAAACAATCACATGTAAAAGGGGATGTTGGAATAAAGAGAATAGTCAAGAAAAAAAGAAGCACTATTTTTATAATGTAGAATATTGAAAAATCACTATGTTTAACTCAAAATCCATCAAAATTTGTAAGTCAAAAGCCACTGAAAAGTATAAATTAAAATAAAAAAAGAGAGTCAAAAAAGAAAGAAGCAGTATTTCTATTAGATAGAATACTGAAAAATCTCTATTGAAACTCAAAAATCACTGAAAAATATCAATTAGAATAAACAAAAAGAGTCAAGAAAGAAAGAAGCAGTATTTCATTAGGTAAAATACTGAAAATCACTATTGTAACTCAAAAACCACTGATAAGTATCAATTGGAACAGAAAAAAAACAGCCGAGAAAAAAAGAAGCAGTATTTCCATTAAGTAGAATACTGAAAAATCACTATTTGTAACATTAAAACCACTGAAAAGTATCATTGGACTAAAAAAAGAAAGTCAAGAAAGAAAGAAGCAGTATCTCTTTTAGATATAATACTGAAAAATCACTATTTGTAACTCAAAAACCACTGAAAAGTATAAATCTATATTACTAAAATATTTTGTTTCCCTGTCTGTCCGGCGCAATTTTCTGAGAGAATAGAAAATAGAAATAATTTTTACAATGAAACATCCGCGACGGGAATTGAATCTGCAACCTTCTGATCCGAAGTCAGATGTCTTATCCATTAGACCATGGAAACAATAACTCTCTTCATATTGTTTTTTGACTTATCTGTGCTTTCCATTCCTCAATCTATAAGTAATGTATACAACCTTTTTTTTTAATCTCAAGATTGTTTATTCATTTCCCATCCGTCAGTTTTTTTGTAATTCGAAAATAACAATTAGAACTATGATTGTCGAAATGCTGCAATATTTTAAATATACTTACTCAACCTAATTCTATGAGGTATGGAAAAACAAGTGCGTGTACACAGTAGATGTTGGAATAAAGAAAAGAGAGTCAAGAAAAAAAGAAGCACTATTTCTATAACATAGCATACTGAAAAATCACTATGTATAACTCAAAAACCATCAATATTTATAACTCAAAAGCCACTGAAAAATATCCATTGGAATATAAAAAAAGAGCCAAGAAAGAAAGAAGCAGTATTTCATTAGATAGAATACTGAGAAATCACTATTTGTTACTCAAAAACCACTGAAAAGTATCAATCTATATTACTAAAATCTTTTTTTTCCCTGTCTGTCTGTCTGTCTGTCTGGCGCAATTTCAGGGAGAATAGAAAATAGAAATAATTTTTACAATGAAACATCCGCGACAGGAATCGAACCTGCAACCTTCTGATCCGAAGTCAGACCTCTTATCCATTAGACAATGGGGAATACAACTCTCTTCACATTGTTTTTTGACTTATCTGTCTTTCCCCTTCCCCTTTCAATAAAGAATGTGTAGAACCTTTTTTTCGAATCTCAAGATTGGTTATCAATTGAAATAAAAAAAAGAGCCAAAAAAGAAAAACAGTTTTTCATTAGGTAGAATACCGAAAAAATCACTATTTGTAACTCAAAAACCTCTGAAAAATATAAATTGGAATAAAAAAAAGAGCCAATAAACAAAGAAGCAGTATTTGTATTAGATAGAATACTGAAAAATTACTATCTGTATTTGTAACTCAAGAACATGGAATCACATCAAAGTAAAGAAACACACGATAAATATGCGGTTCAGCAACCAAGATGATCAGAATCCAATAAATTTTGCCTGAATGATAACATTGCCGGATAATCTTTGCAGCAAAATAGAACAATTCAACCAGCTCATAGAAAAAAATATCATACCTTAAATCAATGAATGGACAAACTCCAATGAACGAGAGAGTCTGTAATATCAATCGAATGATAAGTCTAAGAAACAAGGAGAGACTAGACAGTATTTAAGTGCGAATAAAATTGACTCTTCTGATAATGCACCACACCAACATCTCTATCAGCCTGAGTATCTGGACGCATTGAATCGCGATATTCCTCAACTTCGCTTGTCTTTGAAGATTGGATTTCCAATAATATTATTACGAGACATCCATCCCAAGTTTGGACACTGCAAATACCGTTCATTCGATAATGATCTCATAGAAACCGAAATTAAAACAGAACTCACAAAGGAGATTTTGTTTTCATCAATAGGATGTCTATGAAACCAAGGGATAACCTACCTCCTTTCAGTTTCACAGGAAAGCAATTTCCAATCAGGCCTTCTTATGGGATTTTCACCAATAAAGCTCAAGGAAAGACTCTAAATAAAATTGGCATCTATTTGGAGAGCAATGTCTTCACTGTATGTCTAGAGTCACAAGTCATCAGAATTTGATTATCTTCACTCGAAAGAATAGTCACAATCAATTCGTTGCCAAGAATATCTTATAAAAGCTATGATTTTAATATATCATTTATATCAACAAACATCCATCTCAACAAATCTCTTCTTCAAATATCTACATCAATCAATATGTACACGGGTAATGGCCTAGTTAGAATAAAAAAAGAGAGTCAAAAGAGAAAGCAGCAGTATTTCTATTAGATAGAATCCTGAAAAATCGCTATTGTAACAAAAAAACCACTGAAAAGTATCAATTGGAATAAAACAAAAGAGTCAAGAAAGAAAGAAGCAGTATTTCATTAAGTAAAATACTGAGAAATCACTATTTGTAACTCAAAAATCACTGAAAACTATCAATCTATATTACTAAAATCTTCTATTTCTCTGTTTGTCTGTTTGTCTTTCTGTCTATCCGTCGCAATTTTCTGGCAGAATGGAAAATAGAAATAATTTTTACAATGAAACATCCGCAACATGAATCGAACCTGCAATCTTCGGATTTGAAGTCAGACATCTTTTCCACTAGACCATGGGAATGTATACAACCTTTTTTTGAATCTCAAGATTGTTTATTTATTTCACATCCGTCAGTTTATTTGTAATACTAAAATAACAGTTAGAACTATAATTGCCGAAACGTTGCAATATTTTAAATATTCTTACTTAACCAAATTCTATGAGGTATTGAAAAACAAGTGCATGTACACGGGAGATGTTGGAATAAAGAAAAGAGAGTCAAGAAAAAAAGAATCACTATTTCTATAACGTAGCAAACTGAAAAATCACTATGTATAACTCAAAATCCATCATAATTTGTAACTCAAAAACCACTGCAAGGTATCAATTAGCGTAAAGAAAGAGTCAAAAAAGAAAGAAGCAGTATTTCTGTTTGGTAGAATACTGAAAAATCACTAATGTAACTCAAACATAACTGAAAAGTATCAATTGGAATAAAAAAAAATAGTCAAGAAAAAAAGAAGCAGTATTTCATTAGATAGAATACTGAAAAATCACTATTTGTAATAAAAACCATTGACAAGTATTAATTGGAATAAAAAAAAGAGTAAAGAAAGAAAGAATCGGTATTTCCATTAAGTAGAATACTGAAAAATCACAATTTGTGACTTACAAACCACTGAAAATATAAGTGTAATAAAAAAAGGGAGTCAAGAAAGAAAGAAGCAGTATTTCTTTTAGATAGAATTCTGAGAAATCACTATTTGTAACTCAAAAACCACTGAAAAGCATCAATTCATATTGCTAAAATCTTTTATTTCCCTGTCTGTCTGTCCGGCGCAATTTTCTGAGAGAATGGGACATAGAAATAATTTTATTTCCCTTCAGCCTATGCATTTGTAGGAGAAGATTTGTGCTAGTATCGAGAGATGCCGCAATTTATTTTCTTGTCTTTTGTTGTTGGGGGGATCACTGCCAGATCGGCGAGGATTACACTAACAAGGTCTTCCCTTTCTGATTCGTTTAAGGGAAGGCGAGGGTTTGCGCTGATGAGTCCGCAGGAGAACGAAAGAGCCGTTCCCAATTCCTTCCCATAATCTAAAATCAGAAAGGTATTTTTCTCTTTTGTTCAGGTGCTCATTTTCTTTTTTTATTTACTTATATCCCAGCGGATTAAATTTCTGTAGAATCAATCTATATTACTAAAATCTTTTATTTCGCTGTCTGTCTGTCTGTCGCAATTTTCTGAAAGAATGGAAAATAGAAATAATTTTTACAATGAAACAACCGCGACAGGAATCGAACCAGCAATCTTCTGATCCTAAGTCAGACGTCTTATCCATTAGACCATGGGAACTACAACTCTCTTCATATTGTTTTTTTGACTTATCTTTCATTCCTCTATCCTCATCAGTAAGGAATCTATACAATCTTTTTTTTAATCTCAAGATTGTTTATTTATTTCCCATCAGTCAGTTTATTTTTTATACTAAAATAACAATTAGAACTATAATTGTCGAAACGTTGCAATCTTTTAATATTGTTTCTTAACCAAATTCGATGAGGTATTGAAAACAAGCGCATGTACGCCAAGGATGTTGGATTATAGAAAAGAGAATCAAGAAAAAATAGAAGCACTATTTCTATAAAATAGGAAACTGAAAAATCACTATGTGTATCTCAAAAACTATCAATATTTGTAACTCTAAAGCCACTGAAAAGTATCAATTAGAATAAGAAAAGAGATTCAAAAAAGAAAGAAGCTGTATTTCTATTATGTAGAATACTGAAAAATCACTATTGTAACTCAAAAACCAGTGAAAAGTATCAATTGAAATAAAAAAAATGAGTTAAATAAGAAAGAAGCAGTATTTCATTAAGTAAAATACTGAGAAATCACTATTTGTAACTCAAAAACCACTGAAAAGTATCAATCTATATTACTAAAATCTTCTATTTCTCTGTTTGTCTGTTTGTCTTTCTGTCTATCCGTCGCAATTTCCTGGGAGAATAGAAAATGAAAATTATTTTTTCACTGAGACATCCGTGACAGGAATCGAACCTGCAACCTTCTGATGCGAAGTCAGGCGTCTTATCCATTAGACCATGGAAACTACAACTCTCTTCATCTTGTTTTTTGACTTATCTGTCCTTTCCCTTCCCCCATCAATATAGAATGTATACAAACTCTTTTTTGGAATTCAAAACATTGTTTATCAATTGGAATAAAAAAAGAGTCAAGAAAGAAATAAGCAGTTTTTCTATTAGATAGAATACTGAAAAATTATTACAGTGAAGTCTCACTTATATGAAACATTCAGTTATATAAAGAATTTCTCATTTCCCGGCGAAACCCCTGGGAACATATAGTCCAATATGTAATTCACTTACACGAAATATTCCCTTCTACGAATAATTTTTGGCTCCCTCTCATATTCGTATAAGTGAGTCTTCACTCTATTTGTAACTCAAGAACCTAGAATCACATCAAAGTCAAGAAACTCATGATAAATATGCGTCTCATCAACCACGATGACCAGAATCCTATAAATTTTGCCGAATATTTGCTAAGAATCGGAGACAATCGAGAACCATATGAAGAATGATAACATTCCCTCATAATCTTTGCAGCAAACTAGAACAATTCAACCAGCTCATAGAAAAAAATATCATACCTGAAATCAATGAATGGACAAACTCCAATGAACGAGAGTGTCGATAATGTCAATCGAATGATAAGTCTAAGAATACAAGGAGACAAGAGATTATTTTAGTGAGAATAAAATTGACACTTCTGATAATCCACCCCACCAACATCCCAATCCGCCTGAGTATCTGAACGCATTGAATTGCGATATTCCTCAACTTCGTTTGTCTTTGAAGATTGGATTTCCAATAATATTGTTGCAAAACATCAATCCCAAGTTTCGACACTGCAAATGCCTTTCATTCGATAATGATCTCATAGAAGCCGAAATTATAACAGAATTCACAAAGGTGATTTTGTTTTCATCTATAGGATGTCTATGAAACCAAGCGCTAATCTACTTCCATTCACTTCAGAAAGCAATTTCCGATCAGGCATTCTCATGTGATGTTCATCAATAAAGCTCAAGAACAGACTCTAAATAAAGTTACCATCTATTTGGAGAACAATGTCTTCACTTCAGGACAACTGTATGTCTAGAGTTACAAGTCATCAGAATTTGGTTATCTTCACTCGAAAGAATAGTCATAATTATTTCGTCGCAAAGAAAATCTTATTCAAGCTATGATTTTCATATATCATCTATATCAAGAAACGTTCATCTCAAGATATCTCTTCTTTAAATATCTATATCAATCAATCTGCAGGTAATGGCCTGGTTTTAATAAAAATTGTTTGAAAATACATTTAATTTATGAAAGGTAAATTAATGATCGCACACAGTCTTTATAAAATAGTGTACTAAAACCCTAGTTCCTCCCTCATCCTTTTGGGCTTTTTCCAATTGATACATCAATCAAAATTCTTACATAACATAACAAATTTAATCATTGAAACATTAAAGGCAAATATATTCAACTAGATATCATCAACTTATGAAGGATCCATAAGGTGTCTTCCCGTTTTAACCAATCGTAACAAGCCTAGGATTGCCAGTAACCGAGTTGTTTCTATTTCTTTGCTTAAGGGGCAATTTTATTAAAAAATCTATTATCAAAAACCACCGATCAATCACGGGATATAACTTTATACCAATCACTTAACGGTCAAGTATTATTTGTTATCAAGAAAGTTTTCAACGTAGCTTTTTTGGGGTGAAAGGGAAAGGACTCAACAGCACCTAAAAAAAAAAAAACCTTTTGCAATTAATAGCTTCAAATTGTTTTCTTCTTTAATCATGTTACTGGCATTCCTCTTCCTGTTTTCTTCGCTTCGATGTTATATTCATAAATGCTTTGTATGGAAGCATTATCAATGACAATTCAAGATTAGATGACTAATAAAACTCTTTACATTTTCTCAAAACATCACATTCATTATGAGTAAAGTTTACCGGTTCTTTAAAGCTCAGCTCGTGTCCTATTTGGGCCTCAAATGAAAGACTTGTCTTTTTGCACTATCCTTTATCGTATCTCTTGCTTTGACAGCAAACCTTGATATCTATTTTCTTCGAAATGCTTGAGATTGCAATAACGAACATTAGATTGTAGAGATAAGAAACATATCCGAATTTTTTTTTCTATTTCTAATGATCTACGCCATTGTATAATGTATTTAAGCAAATTTTATATTTACATTGATTAAAGCTAAGACATAACATTTTTTAATAATGAAGTCCTGAGATGTTTTAATTCTTGGAAAAAAAGTTCTTTCTCCAAGCAAGTCCTAATGGCTAAATTTTCAAATGCATAAAAATGATCTTGTTAATTAAGACTCCTATGCATTTGTAGAAGAAGGTTTGTGCTAGCATCGAGAGATGCAGCAATTTATTTTCTTGTCTTTTGTTGTTGGTGGGGTCACTGCCAGATGGGCGGGGGCTTACACTAACAAGGTCTGCCTTTCTGATTAGTTTAAGGGAAGGCGAGGGTTTGGGCTGATGAGTCCGCAGAAGGACGAAACGGCCGTTCCCAATTCCTTCCCGTAATCTAAAATCAAAAAGGCAATTTCCTCTTTTGTTCAGGTGCTGATTTTCTTTTCTTATTTACTTATATCCCAGCACGTTAAATTTCTTTAGAATCAATCTATATTACTAAAATCTTTTATTTCGCTGTGTGTCTGTCTGGCACAATTTTCGGGAGAATGGAAAAAAGAAATAATTTTTACAATGAAACATCCGCGACAGGAATTGAACCTGCAACCTTCTGATCCGAAGACAGACGTCTTATCCATTAGATCATGGAAACTACAACTCTCTTTATATTATTTTTTAACTTATCTGTCCTTCCCCTTCCCCCATCAAAAAGGAATGTATACAACCTTTTTTTGAATCTCAAGATTGTTTATTTATTCTCCATCCCTCACTAAAATAGCAATTAGAACTATAATTGCCGAAACGTTGCAATATTTTAAATGTTCTTACTTTATCAAATTCCATGAGATATTGAAAGATAAGCGCGTGTACACGGTAGATGTTGGAATAAAGAAAAGAGAGTCAAGAAAAAAAGTATGAGTAAAGTTGACCGGTTCTTTAAAGTTCAGCTCGTGTCCTGTTTGGGACTCAAATGAAAGACTTGTCTTCTTAAACTATCGTTTATCGTATCTCTTGCTTTGAAAGCAAACCTTGATATGTATCTCCTGCTTGAAATGCTTGAAATTGCAATGAAGAACATTGGATTGTAGATATAAGAAACACATTCGAAATTTTTTTTTCTGTTTCTTATGATCTACGCCATTGTATAATGTCTTTAAGCACATTTTATATTCACATTGATGAAAGCTAAGACATAACATTTTTTAATAATAAAGTCCTGAGTTGTTGTACTTCTTGAAGAAAAAATTCTTTCTCCGAGCAAGACCTAATAGCTGAGTTCTCAAATAGAAACTTATTAATAATATCAAATAGGAACTTAAAAAGGAACTTATTAATTAAGACTCCTATGCATTTGTAGATAATATAGACGATTTTAATAATATGAAGAACAACTTATAAAAACACCTGGATGTCCTATCAATTTCCTTACATCTCATATTTTGACTTTCAAGATCAAAAAGTTAAATATTTGTTTCTTCTTTTTAGGTCGTTAATAACATTGAATTCAGTAATAAAATAAAAGAAGCTAAGATCGAGTAGAGTGTCAATGATATTTTTTCTTTAGACGTAGAAGTGTTTCTATCTTGATTGGATTAGCTGAAGTTGCTTTGCTGTATTTTTTTATCCATCAAAAAGAAACACTGCCTGAAGACATTGATAATAAAGATAAGATTATAACTTTAATTATACTTTTAATAAATTACAGCACTTCAAGTTTAATGATAAGATCTGTTGTCAATAATAATGAGTTTTCTCTTTTTCAAAATGAGTGGCCTTGCTAGCTCAGCTTTTATCACTGAGCTCATAATCATTTATGTAGAAGAGATTTCCAAGGCAAGTTTAAATGGGGGTATGATACCTACTTTCCATTATAAGCACGCTACATTGACCATTGGATTTTTATGGCAAATGACTCAAATAAAGAAGGAATAATAAATATGTTCCAAATGGTCCAACACGACATTAAGATGAAAATGGTAATTGAAAAAGGTAATAGGATTTCGTTTCTTGATGTTGGCTTCAAAAGACGTCCTAATGAGATCTGATTACTTGTTAATCGGAAACCTACATATTTAGATATTTTGATCAACTTCATGCCATTTGTTCCGATCCATATAAAGATTAATATGATGCGCATCATGATTATTAGAGTTTTCAGAATTTGATTGGAGAAAGAATTTCTCATAGAATTAGAAAATATCAGGACTTATTATTTATAATAGTTATTCCTTAACACTCAATGTAAATCATAAATAGGTAATTAGAGACATTATACAATGACATATATCGTAAGAAAATGAATAATATTCTTGGATATGTTTCGATTCCCTACCATTCTACGTCATTTGTGGCAATCTTAAATATTTTGAAGGTTCTTCATGTGAAGGTTTCTTCAAAGACTGTAATACTGTAATGGATAGTTTAAAAAGATCAATTTTTCATGTTTATCCACTGAGCTTCATGAATCTGGTCTACAGATTAAATTGCAGGATAATAAGTGAATCTATAAATAAAACGATTACTCTCGACTTGGATGAAGGGGCACGAGAGAGCAGTTAATAAGGTTGACCAGTGTTACAAAACAGCATTTCATAAGTCCGAAACAGGACACGAGCTGAACTTAAAAGAACCGGTAATCGTTACTCAAACTGAACGTGATTTGTTGAAGTTACCGCCTTTTGATACGAATAACATGATTGAAAAAGAAGGTAATGAAAAGATATATATATTGTGACGAAACGAGGGGTGTGTGGTGGTGATGGTTTTGATTAGGGTTGTTGCGAAGGAGGGATGGTACCTAAGCTCACGCAACTCCTCGTCAAATGCCGAAATTTGTAACGGGTCAGAGAAAAACTCCAGAACCCCCTTTTTGTACTGGGCGCCAACCGGACGATTGACGATAAATTTCTGTTTTCCTGTCGTAATCTGGCGCTACACTGCCATCACCAATGCACGGTTAACTACATCAGATATCCCGGGCGTAGTGTTGCCGCTATCTGGTAAGTACATTGAAAGGAAATTATACACGGTCGGACTTATCAATAACTTAACATTTTATTCACTTAACATATAGTCACAACTGTGGGACGTCCTGACACCACATTTCTTGTAAGAACACTCGTTCCGTCAAATTAAATTACAAATTAAATAAATTACAGCAGCTACGCTCCTAGCTGAGAGCTGCTGGCTTAAGGAATGCGAAAATTTTGATTTCACCTCACATATGCTATGCTAATCTCATTTTGACTCAACTCGCTCTACAATGACTTCGCCGCTGAGAATTCCGTTGTTCAATTATCCTACACACTATCACAGTTCTCGTATTTTAAATACTGTTGTTGAAATTAATCACTGCATCGTATCACACTAACTAAATACTAAGTTTCACTCGCGTCTTGGTGAAGAAGTATAATTCAAATACTTTTTCGGATGCACTAGAACTATATCTCGGAGCTCAATTTTTAGCAAACTGCTGTCACTACTAGTTCATTGAAACTATCCACTGAAATTACTCCGCTAGCTAATACCTAAGTTTGAAGTTCCCGCCTTTGAAATTCACATTGGGATTTACTTTTCTGTCTGATGCTGACTTGGTCACTTATGACGGTTTATGACAGTATTCGTATATCTAAGCTATAACAACTATTTTAACACAGGCTAAGCTACCGTCGTTTGAAGTCCGTCGCCTTGGTGTCAAGGTTGAATCAGAGATGAGAAGAGATAAGAGACCGATTATTCCTCTGCACAAGAATAAATAAACATTATGACGTAATGACATGACACATGACAATAAACCTTTTCAACAAATGACTACTGCTGAAATTAAACATTTCTAAATATGGAAAAAGACGTCTTCTAAACGTGTTATTCAGGCGTGAGAACTTTGACACTGACGTAATTTCAACGGATCAATGATCTGCCTGGATTAGGACATTATCTTATTTGGCTGCATTGACCTGGAATTCCTGGAATCAAACACCAGGTGCAGGATGAGTCATCTCCGGCTGATATTTCCCACACAATAGCTAACTTAAAATTAATTAAATTCTAAGCCTACTTCCTGTATTTATTTCTAAAATTACGAAGCTTTCACATTTACCAAAATGTTTGAAATACTTAATCAACTAAACGTTTAATTTCAGTAAGGACAATAAATGAAAAAAAAAATATTTTTTTTTTTAAAGAAACATAAATCTCAACTTAAGCCTTAAAACTATTTAAAATTTCTTATGGTGAAAAATATGCGTCTCGTCACAATATGTATATATATATATATATATATATATATATATTCCAATGATACCAAACTCGACCCCCCACCCCCACGACCTATGAGGTGAAGGGTTGGGAAGAAAAACGTAAATAGGAACCCTCATTTTTCATTGCAAATTCGAATTCTCCAGAAAACTTCAAATTGATTTGATGTACTGTTCGTCAGGGTTGCTCGCAGATGGCGCTGTAATCGACAAAAATCGAAATGGGTAAAACATTGTTGAAAATTGGGGATATCTCAAGAAATAAAAAATCATATGAAATCAGAGAAATAAAAATATAGACGTATGTGATATTGTTACCTGTGGAATCGTCCATCCCCTTAAAAAAGTGGATTCCCCGTACTCTAATCCACCTCAGTGAGAGTGGTGTAATCCGACCCTATCCCCCTCTGGATAGTGGACTCTGTCGCGGGCATATAATGCAGCGCAGAGAGCTGCAAAGGCAGTTAGTTTTGGCGGCAAGCTAGCCGCATGAAGGGGTCTCCAGCGGAGCCCAAGAGAAGAGTTGGTTTTGTGGCTCTGAGCCACTAGAGGGTCTCCAACCTGGAGAGAGCGAACGAAGCAGAGAAGTTTGGCGAGCGTCCGCCCCAGAGAAGAAGTTAATCAAAGCCGTAGAAGTCAAGCCAATTGCGGGGAAGA
>JAFIDM010120490.1:149449-175743 GCA_023159025.1 Thereuonema tuberculata | reverse complement strand
AAGAAGTTAATCAAAGCCGTAGAAGTCAAGCCAATTGCGGGGAAGATCGGGAAACACCGTACGCAGACGAGAAGGCTTCGAAGAAGTTAATCAAAGCCGTAGAAGTCAACCAATTGCGGGGAAGATTGTGAGACACAGTACGCAGACGAGAAGGCTTCGAAGAAGATAATCGAAGCCATAGAAGCCACCAGGACCGGCCCGAACATAGAAGCCACCAGGACGGGCCCAAACATAGAAGCCACCAGGACCGGCCCGAAACATAGAAGCCACCAGGACCGGCCCGAAACATAGAAGCCACCAGTACCGGCCCGAACGTAGAAGCCACCAGTACCGGCCCGAACGTAGAAGCCACCAGGACCGTCCCGATTGGAGAAGCCACCAGGACCGACCCGAATTGAGAAGCCTTCAGGATCGGCCCGAACCAAGAAGCCACTTGGACAGTCCCGAGCGAGTCACCAAATTGAAATTATTGACCTGTAAATTTCGTAATTTATTTTTACTGAATAAATTCTCTGATTTGTTTTAAAATCTTGCTCTTGTCGCATTCAATCCCCCACTGCCACCGAACCAGCCCAAAAGTTCGGTAGCAATATTTATGAAAATGCTATCCAATGAGATGTAAATTAATCCCCCACCCCCACGCTGCAGAGTGGGAGAGGCAATTATTTCATAACTTGTAATGTATTTCGTTGGGTCGCTTCTTTTTCTTGTCTCACATATCGGAGTGTTTTATCCAATTACAGTAAGTGTTCAAAAATACGATCTTCAACTTCAATACACTTATTTTGATAAGTCTTCAAATGACTGTACACAGGACAGAAGCATATCTGTGGGAATTTCAGCACAGGCGTTTCTTATGCGTTCTATCATGTTTTCACAGTCTGTTAACACTTGTTGATAAACCTTATCTTTTAGATAACCCCACAGAAAGAAATCCGGCGATGTAAAATCAGGCGATCTAGCAAGCCAATTAATAGGGGCACCCTGCCAATCCACCGACCATTGTAATCACGGTCTAATACTTCCCGTGCAGGACGTGAGGAATGTGCTGGGCAACCGTCATGGTGATACTACAAACTTTGTCGAACGTCCAAGGCATCATTCTCAAGTAGTATTGGTAGTTCCTGTTCCAAAAAATTTCGATATCTGATTCCATTCAAAGTATATTCAATAAAATAAGAACCAATGAGTTTGTTTCCTATGATTCCACACCAAACGTTAACTGACCAAGGACGTTGATGTTCAACTTGTCATAACCATTGGGGATTTTCTACACTCCAGTAATGCATGTTATGCCGATTAATGCTACCATGATTAGTGAATGTAGCCTCATCTGAAAAAAGTACATTAGCAAAGAAATTGGGATTACTTTGCAGTTGTTGAAGAGCCCATTCACAAAATACTACTCGATTATGAAGTTCTTGATGCAGTGAAATTTGATATGGATGATACCTACAACGATGCAATATGTTGACAATAGTACCTAGGGACATTCCGGAATCGCGTTGTAGTTGCCGAGTGGTTATCTGTGGGTTTTGGGGAACAGCTGCTAGTACAACTGTTTCATTAGCTTCTACTATTACAGGTTTTCTTCGTTTCCTTTTCTTGGTTTGTACGCTGCCATCAGAGATAAAGGCATTCATAATTTTTTAAGAAAAAGAACGAGAGCAAACGTTATCTGGAAAATGCTCAGCATACAAGGCAACAGCATCGTCAACATTTCTCCTACATTCACCATAAATCAGAATCATTTCAATTTTTTCTTCTACGGTTGCACGATTCATTGTCCAATTGCAATTCTGTTCTACTTTAGAAATGAAGGGTAGATCTGCAGTCAATAAAACCTTATTCACGTACAATGAAAGTTTTAGAGTTGCTTTCAGTTCTAATTCTGAAAGATAAGTGAGCTCTGATCGCACTGCACTGCCTTTCATTATAGAGCAGTCCCCTTTTCGTTTTGTTGGAGGAATACAACGTTGAGAATGGGATTTCCCATTACAAGTTATGAAATAATTGCCTCTCTCACTCTCGCAGCGTGGGGGTGGGGGTTAATTCAAGTGACATTGAATAGCATTTTGATAAATATCACATTCGTCTATATTTTTACTTCTCTGATTTCATATGATTTTTTTATTTCTTGAGTTATTCCCAATTTTCAACGATGTTTTACCCATTTTGATTTTTGTCGATTACAGCGCCTTCTGCGAGCAACCCCGACGTCAAATCAATGTGAAATTTTCTGGAGAATCCGAATTTGCAATAAAAAATGTGGTTCCTATTCACGTTTTTCTTCCCAACCAATCACCTTATAGGGGGTGGAGGTGGGGGGTTGAGTTTGGTATCTTTGGATGTCCCCCTCCGAGACGAACAAATTTTAATTATAAAGTTTTTTGATCCGATTTGTAGTTTTCAGGAGATTTCAATGTCTTCAGATAAAATGAACACCCTGTATATATATGCAATTAAATCCGTGCAATTAAATCGACTCACTCCTTCAGAGCGCACAAAAAGGCGTATATTTTTCAAATGGTTTAACCGATTTTCAAAAATTATTTTTGAAAGCCTAATGTTTTCACTTTACAATGACACCATTATCATTAAAATCTATACAATATTTTCCAAATGAATGTGACCTGAACGTAAGCGTAGCAAAATGCAGTCTGAACGGAAACCATGAGTTGCACGCCGCACTCCCCTATAAAATCCCACGTGGACCGATATTTCTTATCAGTTGCTTATCAGACGTTCATCTGTATACATCTCTGTAAGTTTAATTCATTGTTTTCACAAACCCATGGATACTACGCCAGAAAACGCGCACAAGTTGTTGCTTTGTTGCAAGCAGGCCACAGTCAACGAGAAGTCGCTCGTCAACTAAACTTGAGCCAATCTGCTGTCTCAGGTGTATTCAGAATGTTTCAGGAAACTGGTACCTTCACTCGGAGACCACATACTGGACGGCGCCGATTCACATCTGAGAGGGACGATCGCTTTATCGTTTCAACTTCACTGCGAAATCGCCATATCACGGGCGTCGATCTGCAACAGGAGCTGAGACAAGTTCGTGGAGTAGCTGTTAGTCAGAGGACAGTCCGAAGACGCTTGAAGCAAGCCAACCTCACTCCAAGACGGCCTGCTAGAAGCCCAAAATTGACCGTAAGTCACCGCACAGCACGTCTCGAATTTGCTCGGGAACACGTCAATTGGAGCATCGAGCAATAGCAGTCCGTCCTATTCACTGATGAGAGCAGAATGTGTCTCCATGGTAATGATAGGAGAGGCCGGGTATACCGTCGTCCAGGAGAGCGATTTTCACAGTGCTGGTTTGCTGAAACAGTCTCTTATGGCGGCGGTTCCTGCATGATGTGGGCTGGCATATCCCTTGAGGGAAAAACAGAGCTTGTTTTCATACCTGGTGGAGGCCGGAGGGGTGGTCTGACTGCTCGACGATACATTGAGGACATTCTCCTGGATCATATTGTGTCCTACGCAGGATATATCGGGGAAGACTTCATGTTGGTGCATGACACTGCCCGGTGTCATTCAGCGCGTACCACTCGGCAATTCATGGAGGAGGTTGGTCTCGAGACGATGGAGTGGCCAGCCCTCAGTCCCGACATGAATCCGATTGAGCATTTGTGAAACGGAGGGTCCGAGCCAGAAATCCGGCACCGTCTAATATCAACGAGCTCAAGATTGCACTGGTGGAGGAGTGGAATGAGATCCCTCAAGACTTTGTCAAAACCTTAATAGGGTCTATGAGGAACCGCATGCAAGCCGTCGTAAAGGCAAGGGGAGGCAATACCAAGTATTGATTTATAAAAAGTTTCCGTGTTTTGCTTGAATTTTTTGTTGTATTTTAAATTTAAGTATCTATAATTTTTTTCCTAAGCATGCATTTTGCTTGCGTTTTCATTCAAAATGCATTATAAAACAAAATATTGTACAGATTTTAATGATAATGGTGTCATTGTAAAGTAAAAACGTTAGGCTTTCAAAACAAAATGTTTTTTGGAAATCGGATAAGCCATTTAAAAAACATACGCCTTTTTGTGCGCTCTGAAGGAGTGAGTCGATTTTGTTGCATGGGAGTGTATATATATATCGTAAAGATAAAACTCAAAATCTGGCTTTTCGAGCTTCACAGAGCAAAGATTTCAATCAATCATTTGCAATTTAGAAAATTTAGAACGTAAAGAATATAAGAATAAAATTAACTTATATTACTAAACATAAACAACCGGACAGTGATATGAAATTTGAAACCAATGCCAAGAACAAATCACTGCCTGAAAATGCCAATACAAAATTCAGATTACTGTTTCTATGGTGATAAAACAAATTTACCACCACGTCATCAGCGGCGAAATTTAGAAATAATTTGGCGAAAACGCAATATATTAAGACTTTGCTCATTTTCATTTTAAAAATTTTAAAATAAATTATAACTAAACTATCTAAAATTTTAAAAAAATACCTAAATATTTAATATTAAAGTTAAGAGTTACTTAATATTTAAAACAAAGCAAAAAAGATTCGATGCTCCTCTTTATTACTTATTGAATTAACCTAATAAATTATCTAAATTAACTAAATTATCTAAATTTAAATTTAAAATTCAAACTAACTACCAAAAAGAAACCAAATTAAATAAATTATCTAAACCTAAAAACAAAAAATATTAACTAAATTATAAATTTTAAATAAAAATAAAAAATAAAAAAGAATAACAATAAAAAAGAGCAAAATCCTAAATATTGAGTTAAAATACAAAAGAAGTACATAAATAAATTAGATAAATACCTTAAATAAGAAGTAATCATTATATACACTTCAAAATTAGGCATATTATTGAAAAGGTAAAACTCAAAATCTGGCTTTTCGAGTTTCACAGAGCAAAGATTTCAATCAATCATTTGCAATTTAGAAAATTTAGAACATAAAAAATAGAAGAATAAAATTAACTTATATTTCTAAATTTCGCCGCTGATGACGTGGTGGTAAATTTGCTTTATCACCACAGAAACAGTGATCTGAATTTTATATTGGCATTTTCAGGCAGTGATTTGTTCTTTGCATTGGTTTCAAATTTCTTATCACTGTCCGGCTATTTATGTTTAGTAATATAAGTTAATTTTATTCTTATATTCTTTATGTTCTAAATTTTCTAAATTGCAAATGATTGATTGAAATCTTTGCTCTGTGAAACTCGAAAAGCCAGATTTTGAGTTTTACCTTTTCGATAATATGGCTAATTTGGAAGTGTATATAATTTTTACTTCTTATTTAACGTATTTATCTAATTTATTTATTTACTTCTTTTGTACTATAACTCAATATTTAGGATTTTGCTCTTTTTTATTGTTATTCTTTTTTTTTTATTTAAAATTTATAATTCAGTTAATTTTTTGTTTTTAGGTATAGATAATTTATTCAATTTCTTTTTTTTTGGTAGTTTAGTTTTAATTTTAAATTTAAATTTAGATAATTTAGTTAATTTAGATAATTTATTAGGTTAATTCAATAAGTAATAAAGAGGAGCATCCACTCTTTTTTGCTTTGTTTTAAATATTAAGTAATTCTTAACTTTAATATTAAATATTTAGGTAATTTTTTTAAATTTTAGTTAGTTTAGTTATAATTTTTTTTAAATTTTTAAAATTTAAAAGAGCAAAGTCTTAGTATATTGCGTTTTTGCCAAATTATTTCTAAATTTCGCTGCTGATGACATGGTGGTAAATTTGTTTTATCACCATAGAAACAGTGATCTGAATTTTGTATTGGCATTTTCAGGCAGTGATTAGTTCTTTGCATTGGTTTGAAATTTCATATCACTGTCCGGCTATCTATCTATCTATATATATATATATATATATATATATATATATATATATTTTCTTTTAATTGCTGTTTGGTCCGTTGTGCCCTCGCTGTATAAACGGTAAGTTCAAAACTTCATTGAGAGCAAATATACCTTGCAAATAATCCTTTAGGTGATTCGTGTAAAGTTATATATCTTGATTGAGATGGTGATTTATGGGCAAACACTCTTTGTTATAAAGAAGAATGACCTTACTTCCATGGTAATGGAAACAACTCAATTATGGCATTCCTTGGAGTGTTAGGATTGGCAAAGACGAGAAGACTTCTGATTAATCTGTCATAAATTAGCCTACTAAAGTTGCACTTACTTTGCTTGAATTAAGAACATAATTAAAAAACGACGTTTCGGAGTCCCATTTTTTCCCACTTTTTGTTTTGTTTTAAATATCCATGTTTGAAACAAGAGATTAGATGTTTCCCTAAGCTCCACAAGAAATTTGAAGCTTCAAAAGCAGCGGCCATCTATAACAATGTATGTAAAAAAGAGGCATTTGTTCCACCAGGTTGTCGGATAAGGGTCCCCTCTAATAATAGGAATATCATGTTCTTTAAAGATAGATTCAAAAACTATTGGTATGCGAAAGAATTACAGAATCACAGAATTGCAAATTTAGAGTTATGGGCAAAATAAAAAAAATCTCTAAAAACTTGGAAAAGAATATGGATCATAATGATTACTGTTTTATTTTAATTGAAGGTGCAAAAACAGCGCTAGAGCCAGAAAAGCCATTACAATCAGGCATTGCCAAAAACTCGGATACATGAAAGCGATGTTATCGGAGCATACTGGATCTAATGAGCCTGGCATTAAGGTAATAAACGATAGTGATATTCAGCTCACAGGAAGTTGTACTTAGTAAAGGATTAAAATTTAATATGGGAAAAGAGAAAATTGACCACATAGAGGTCCTTACTAACCTGGAATCCCAGATTAGGCTCATTCCTGAACCGAGGTTTAGATCGGAGGTTAAACGAAGAGTAGGAAGGATAATTGGAGGTATGAAATTTGAAAAAAGGACCGAATGTACATTAAATGAACTGCAATGCGAAGAATTAGGTCGACTTCAGAAACTAAATAGTGATATCATTTTTACACAAGCTGACAAAGGAGGAGCGGTCGTAGTATTAAAAACCCTTGATTATATTGAAATGTGTCAAACATTTATCAATAATCAAGTGGGCTTCTGCGCCTTAAACATGAATGAAGCCCAAGTTATTGGGGAAATTCATAATAAAATAAAAAAGCACAAGGTTATGGGTTAATAGATGAAGTAATTACAAAGGAGTGCTTAGCAAAAAACAACAAGGTTCCCCAATTCAAAGGGTTACCGAAGGTTCATAAAGAAAAAGAAGGTAGGCTTTATAAAACAAGACCAATTATTAATTGTAGAGGAAAAACCATTATGGTTATTTCTAAAATAATAGAGAAATTGCTTAAAAAAATAAATTTACGATCTAACTTTGTTATTAAGAATCCACCGGTGGTGGATTTCTTTGTCGCCCACCAGGTAATTCCCAACACCACTTTGGTTTCATTGGACAATGTTAATTTATATACATCCCTTACTCCGTCTATTGTGAATCAAGCCATTGGGTTTGTATATAAAAAGGAATGTGAGTATGATCAGAAGCGCATTTCATAGACATTAGGAAACTACAACAGCTGATAGATCTATTATATCATATACAATTTTTCACCTTTAATGGCAGATACTATCTACAAGCCTCTGGCACTTTCATGGGGCTACCATCATCTGTACTAAATTACATCGAACATAAAATCATGACAATCGACAATGTTTACCATAATGTGCATTTCTTTTGCAGATACGTCGATGACGCATTACTAATAGTAAACGACCATTATATCAATGGAATTCACTCAGATTTTAACAGTATTTCCCCGGAAATACAATATGCAATGGAAAAAGAAGAAGATGGAAAGATGCCGTTCTTGGACGTCCTGATATGTAAACAAAATGATCAATTTATAACGTCGGTGTATAGGAAAAAAAACGATGCCCTCATTACAATTTATTTCTGCAGCTCGGTGCCTATCACATATAAAAGAAACTCTATTTATATGGCAATTACCAGAGCATTGAAAATATGTTCCACTCATGAGACACGCCAAAAGGAATTGGAAACTATTAAAAAAATTTTTCGGGATAATGCTTTCCCGGAAAGATTTATCGATCAATGTTTCAAAGCATTTTTTAAGGATAGACATGCCAAATCAAGAAGTATCCAGCCTATGGATGTTAACAGAAAAAATGAAAAGAAAGGGAAAAAAACCTCGTAATTTCGTCTCGCTCAAATATGACAAAGGCTCATTGAAAAAGCTAAAACCTGTGCTTACTAACGCAGGTATAGGGGTGGCATGCAGACCAACGAATACCATAGGCTCGTTTCTGAATAGAAAAAGTATGAAGCACTCTAATGAGGAACGTTTAAAGTTGCAAGGTACCATATATGGCATTAAATGCACCTCTAATATGGGAAAAGAGAATAAATGTCTACATGTTGGAAATTCTAAGCGTGATTTGGAAGCGCAAGTAAAGGAACATACTAATGCAGTAAAAAATGGTAACGAAAACTACAGCACAGCAAAGCACTGCAAAATTACGGGGCATTCGTTAGAAACCAAAGATGTTAGTGTATTTGGAATAAGAAGGTCAAAATACCGAAGAGAATTTTATGAGTCCTGTGTAATTAGAACCATGCACAGTTACAACCAAGACCTTTCCACAAAAAATGTCCTAGAATATGGCTTATAGCGCTTTTGTTTTCGTAGCAGACGACAAAATCTTTTACTTGTCAAGATAGCCACCAGGGCAACCATGCTTATAAAGGGTGAAAGGAAACACCCGACTCTCTTTTAACTGACGAAACCCGACAGGGAACATGTTCCTTAAATAAGGGTGAATAATTTTAAATTGAATTTTAAAAACTTGATAAGGGGGTGCGGGAAAAAATGGGACTCCGAAACGTCGTTTTTTAATTATGTTCTTAATTCAAGCAAAGTAAGTACAATTTTAGTAGGCTAATTATATAATTTAAGAAATAGCACGTTAAACAAATTTTAAATTATCTGTCATAAGTTGATAATATTCAGCTGAATGTATTTAATATATCAATGATTAAATTCGTTATATTATGTAAGAACATTTATTATTGGAAAAAGCCCACTTGAAAAAGCCCAAAAGGATGAAGGTGGAACAGTTGTGAATGTAGTTATTAGTATTTTAATATGTGTTTTAATTCAAATTTGTTTTCAAACGCTATGTGAGGGAGAATTAATTTCCTTAAAATCCATAATCCATATGTTAAAGTTACAGCTTCTCTTATACACTTCATTTAGTTTGTTGTTTCCTTATTAACCGACAATAAAGAAAGAGGGTGTTTTTATTGGAACAACTACTAATATTGTCAATTTATTATTATCCATTACTAATAGGTTTGACTGCTTTCATCTTCTTTTCATTATTAAAACTGCCACCTGATCTAGTTTCTATTGTAAAAGGCTTTTATGGAGATCAGCAGCTGGAATTCCCACTTACATGTCTTCTAGAGACCCTCCATTATCATTGATCTGAGTCAAGAAAAAACATTTGATTTAAGGAAACCAAACTTGAAGTCCCTACTGGGGGATCGGACAGATATATTGAATAAAAGGGAGAGCAAAAATTCTTGTTTTAAAGCTTTTATCCGCACAGATCTGCAATTTGATCATAAATTTTGGCTAGATCCCTAACCTATTTGGATATTCTTCTTTTGGGGATTATCACCCTGCAACTATTATATGTCGACATTGTAATTTGGTTTCATTAGATTTTTCTGAAAGTACTTTAAATTTATCTTATTTTGTCTTTGCTGTCGACTGTGATTAGAGCAGCTACTGTAATATTTGCAATACTTTGCAATACTTTTCTCTATAATGATGGCAGAAGATAGGCCGACTTCAGATTCGTACAAAAAGATAGGTGGCTTAACTTGCTGCAATTATCAAGGTAAATCCATATCATCTCCTTTATAGGTGGAAAAAAAAATAACTGACAAAGTGAAGTGCAATGTACAATGTACACCTGCAAGAATGACCAACATCATTCTTGTGGAAAATATGGCACATTAATGAGACATACTTTTATGAGGAATTGTTTATGTTAATGTCTTTTGTTTCTTCACAAGTCAAGATTGATACACAAGATTGGCCTAATAGTGAAAGTGATCCATTTTAGATCAGAAATAGATTAAGGGGCAATTATAAGGAATAATGTCTATGGGCCCACCTCTCCAGCTCTTTCCGTTTCTTAGATAACATCCATGTCAAGTTGCAACTTTGATTGCGAATAAGTAGAGCTCTCGTTTTTGTTGCATTCATCTGCCCTTGAGATACAGGTTCTAACAGTATGCCACATAATCCCTCTCCATCTATCTGAGAACCACGTGATCTGGGCATAATCAATTTAAATAAATGGCCAAGTTCGTCTGTCTGTCTGTCTGTCCGTCTGTCTGTAACTCGATTTAATTAAGCTATAAAGATAGATCCAAGGGTTCTCAATGGTACCATTGAATCAACGGTGCTCAATTCGGATAATATATTTGTTCATTTTGTCATTCCATGTTGTTTTCATGAAATTTCACCTGACATTCTAACAAAACATACGTTCAAAACCAAATAATTTTGTTACCACTGCACCGATTTTATTGAAATTTGGCATACTTAGTTTTTTACGCTGATTTTGAAACTCAAAACCATTTTTGCCGTAGGGACGCTTCGTTCAAAAGTTAGCACAGTATTTAGATTATACAAAGTTGAGTTTTAAATGCCTTTCGGCGTTATGAGTCAAAAATAATAATTATTCTTTAGATAAGTTGAACTTTAGATATCGTTGGTATTTCGTTTTTCTTTTTGGATGGAAAATGATCCTTTAGATTAAACTCTCAGAACCTACATAACAGGTGTACAGGTAAGAAGTACACCTAAATAGATCTGATTAACATTAAAAAAAATTTCAAATCAAATCATCAATCGAATCAAATATATATATAAATTGGTAAATTCGTCTGTCTGTCTGTCTGTAACTCGATATAATTAAGCTATTAAGATTGATCCAACGGTTCTCAGTGGTACCATTGAATCAAAAGTACTAAAATTGGACGAAAATTTATTCTTGGGAACTGACCTCGACAACTGAAATTCTAATAAAACATAGTTCAAAACGAAATAATTTTGTTACCCCTGCATCCATTTTACTGAAATTGAGCATACTTACTCAGTTGTTTACGCTGATTTCACAACCCAAAACCATTTTTGCTGTAGAAGCTTCGTTCACAAGTTAGCACAGTATTTAGAGTACATTTACTTTATATTTGATAGTTGATAAAAAAATAATTTTTAGAGTTTTTTATGCCTGTCGGCCGACAGGCTTTGCTGTTAGTCAAGATATAATCAGTCAACTCAAGATTTTGGGGTAGGTAACTCTTAGGTTTATATATGGTATAATGATATATATCGAGGTATATATGCATACCACTTTTGAAGTTTGTATCGTTTTCCTAAGTTGGTGTATTTGTCTAGTGAATTTTTAACTTTATAGTCGAATTTAAGGGTGAAAATGATTTTCCCGAACATGGATGCTAGAAGATAAAATGATCCACTCTTAGAATACTATCGATTGTGTGGGTCCAATTGTCCCCGCTATTTATTGGGTGAGTGCAAAAGTTCTATCCGTTTTTGGATATGAAAATTTGCATTGGAATTGCCCTCACACATGACATTGTAAAGACGCAAATCGTCTGCCAATCAAACGTGTGGATGCCTCACATATAAATGCATCGTGTCTCACAAAGTTAATAATTAAAAAAAAAATATCAGAGGGCGTAGCATGGGACGCGAGAAGGAGAATGTAAGACATTCTTTGTTATACGAATTCGATAAAAAGAGTACGGCAGCCGCAGCATGTCGCAATGTTTCTCAAGTTTATGGGGAGGATGCAATAGACGAAAGCACATGTCGTCGATGGTTTCGTAAATTTTGGGAAGGAGACAGAAGCTGCCAAAATCAGGCAAAGAGTGGACGGCCATCACGCGTTGGAGAGGATGATATTGACCAAGCCATGTGGAACAGTCCGAACCCAACCATGCAATAATTAGCGGATACCTTCACCGTACACCGGACAACGGTCGAGAGACGGCTGGGTAAGTTGGGTTTTACGAGAAAGTTGGATCGTTGGGTTCCACATAACCTGACAGCTAATCAACGGGATGACCGAATCGCCACCTGTGTTTCCTTGCTTTCCCGGTATAAAAAGGCACGAATTGTGACAAGAGATGAGAAGTGGGTTATGTATCGTAACGTAAAGCGTCGTAGGACTGTGTGTCGCTCTTCAGATCCGCCTGCATCGACTTCGAAAGCTGAACTTCATCCCAAGAAGGTGTTGTTGAGTGTGTGGTGGGATGTGCAGGGAATAATTCACTGGGAGATCCTGCCACTCAACCAAACCATCAATGTTGCCTTCTACTGTCTACAGTTAGACAGGCTACATTCAAATTTGGTAGGAAAGCGGCCAGGCCTCATCAATCGTCGCGGTGTTATCCTTCATCACTATAACGCCAGGCCACATGCTGATGTCATCACTCGCGAAAAGTTACTGGGCTTTGGTTGGAAGGTTTTACCACACCCTCCCTATTCTCCTGACTGCGCACCAACTGACTATCACCTATTTCGTACGTTGAACAATTCCTTCAGTCACAAAATCTTTGATGATCTTGATGCTTGAAAACTGCTATCCAAGACTTTTTTGACTCGAAACCGCCGGAATTTTACCGCCTTAGGATTCATCTCCTACCAGAAAGATGGCAAGAGGTCCTAGATAGCAATGGGGATTATGCATAATAATAGGTACTGTTCATTTTGCGTTTATTTGCTCTTTTTTATGGTTAATAAAAACGAGTAGAACTTTTCCACTCACCCAATATTTTGTCTCCCCATAGTCATAATGTCGACGGGTAACCCGTGTTGCACGTTTCCAGAACTAACTCCTAAACCGCTGCATTTGCAGACTTCATTCCTTCACTATTCGATTCTGCGCATCAATATAAGTAAAATAGACCACTTTCCAAAATCTTTTGAAAAACGTAACATAGCTTTTTTCCACATTTTTTACTTTTCTGTTGATTTCAATGTGAATTCAATTGTTTTTAAGCTATTTCTTTGGTTTTTTAACTTTTTCCGTCGCAAATGCCACCAGCAAAGAAGATATGCATATACGTATCTATACCATTATCCCATACATAAATCTAAAAGGTATCTACCCCAAAATCTTGACTTATGAGCCCCTAACCGGTTGACTATATCCAGGTCACGTGGTTCTTGGGTAGTTCAGGGGTCATGTTAGAACTAGTATCTCAAGGGCAGATGAATGCAACAAAACCAGAGCTCTACTTACTACGATGGCCGAGCAATTTTCAATCAAAGTTGTAACGTGACATGGGCTTTATCTAAGAAACGGTAGGAGCTGGAGAGGTGAGCCCTGAGACATTATTCCTTATTAAGACCCCCTGAATTTATTTCTGACCTCAAATGGATCACTTTCACTAATAGGCAGACATATGCATGTCCATATGAAGACTTTTGATTTCTCTTTGTGCTTTCATAAACGATTTCTTCATTTAGGTTATTATCTTTCAAACATTTCCAGAACTTGGAGGAGATCCCAGAACAACTTTATTTTCTTTGTATTAATACATTAAATTTAGAATATATTGCATGCAATTGGAAACCGAGAAATCCAAATGATTTGAAGTAAACAGTTTACTTTAAAGACAATTTATAAGAAATAAACTTATGCACTGATTTAATTCTATATTGATTAAATATGAAAAAAAAAATTAGTTACATTCTTGTTATTGTTATTTTGAAATACACTCTTTGACAAAAAAGCAAAACAAAAAGCAAAACTTTCGGAAAGATTTATTCAATTTAGCAATTCAATTGAGCATTGTAAATGTCTGGGAAAAAATCATTACTCATAAACAATATTCAATAAAATTTTTAATATATTCAGATAACCATTGAAATAAATGCAAAAGGCCGAACACACTTTACTAGTGTAAAAAACATTTATACTTTTAAAATTGTTGTAAATTTCGACCGATTTCGCCTCTTGGAACGAGGATTTGACGAATGACAGCTGAATTACAACAAATAAATAGCATTTAACTGCATCCTCAACCAATGACACCAGACGAAACCACGTGATCCGATTTGGTTGACATCGTGCGACGAAAAACCGAACCGGATGTTAGAAGACATCTGCGTAGGGGCGCTCCCAACAAAACTGAAGGAGGTCGTCTGCTTTAGTTTTCCAAAACCTTCTTCGCAAATTATCCTGATCGGTCAGAAGCAACAACTGGAGGAATGACAGGTCTTCAAAATACAGACTGAACATGGTGACCTAAGGAAAAAAGAGAGGGGGAGGGTGATGATTGAAACTTGGATCGATGAAGGGCACTATTTGCATAAATGAAAAAGCGAGAAAGAAGGATAGGGCCAAACCTAATCTAAATCCAAATGCGCATATTTACTCTTCTTTCTGATATTATATTGATAAATTCCTTGAACTTAAATGAAGTGATAATAACGTATCCTGGTTAAAAGGGCTTTATTGTAGCCCACGGTTGCTGCGACAGAAACGGTAATATAACAGGTTTATGTAGAATGTCGTCGATATACCCATGAGCTGAAATTCCACGGTACAGCCGGGATTGTTGCACTAACCGGACCGTCTCGAGACAGGTATGCCGTGATCATCGGCGGGCAGTGCAAACCGTTACTCATCACTGAAAACAATGTGACTGTCCCATTTTCATCTAGTCAGATACCACCACAACCGATGACGTCAATGGATCAGTGATCAGTTATCAGTGGCGGAGTGGCCTCCTCGAATGTAAACCACAATTTGTCTAGAAATGATCTGGATCGTCACTTATAGGATCTTGGCCACCAATGGTTTAGATCGTTGAATTCAGTAATGTTCATGCAGCTTTTACAATCTCTTGACCTTCACGTTTTTATCTCCTTTTGGGCCGTCCATTGCTCAAATGTCTCCAACATCATCCGATTGCCGCATCATTCCATTCCAAATACAGGGCAACACGGCGATTCGAACAACCACCCGCTTTCAGCCCAACAATATATCCTCGCTCAAAAATAGGCAACTACTGGGAACATTCATGAAATCTGACGTCGAGGCATTCACAGCCCTTAAAGGCTAATACAACCGCACACCACTGCTCTTCATTTACCCAGAATTTGTTGCATTTGGACATGGGAAATACAAGTGTTTTCAAAAACTTTCCCTGCATCTTTTCCTGCAAAGTGACTATCTGATGTGGATTCACTTCTAGAATTATTATCGGACAATTCTTTTTCGAAAAAGTTGCTGCTTGTGGCCCTGTGACATGTTCTACAATGGAACTGAGATACCTTGACTCAGATTTTCTCTTACCGCAACTTCAACAGCGACAATGCCTTTGTCTGCAACTTTTATGCAAGTTGGTGCACCCTTACGGTGCCAACATTTCACTGATCGCCGGGTGATTATTCGTTCATTTCCTATTTCCTATAATACTTATGATTTGTTGTTGTGGAGCCATTTAACGATAATAATTTGGAAATGTTGCAAATTTGTTTGACTTAAAGGACTGTGTTACTCTGTAAATGCAAAGCATCACTTTGGGGTCAACAGCATTCAGATATTAAAGACACTGTTCATCAATCCTCACTAAAACGATATAAATCTTTATTATCAAAAACGATATTTTTTACATGCAATATTTCCTTCAGGTGATTTCTGAACGAAATATTGCATGTAAAACAATGATCATTAATATCGTGTTTGTTAAGAAAGTTTAACACTGCTCATCGCTTCGTGATGGGGCACACTTCGAGCAATATTCTTTACACCTACATGCCGTACAGAACGATTAAATGCTTTTTGATTGTTACATAAGGGAAAGAAAACATACTAAGTAAACAGAAATTCACTGAACTATTTTTTTTTTGTGCAGGGAATAGGAGACAGTACTGTTTCGAGTGGCTACACTCTCGTAAGTCCGATCCGCCCAGTATACCCAGCTCAGTGAAGAAGAACAATATACAAAACGAACAAACAAACAAGAAAATGACACCTCAATCAAAAAACGTCAAAAAATAAATCAATAATATAAGGGTTGATCTATCCAACCATGCTAAAATTCCGCTTAGCTTAGTAAGGATTAATTTATTAAAAGGCTAGTATATAAAGTCAAATTTAACGTACGTGACAATATTATTACAGAAGAAAAAAAAAACTTATATAATGAAACCGAAATTAACTTAGCTAATTTTGGTTTTTGTATCGGGAATCGGAGACAGTACTGTTTCGTGTTAATAACCATTCATCAGTCCGATCCGACCAGTAGACCCAACTCAGTCAATAAGGATAATAAACAAAACAGTATTGTATTTCTTCTTCATCTCACTCCTTCTAGATATATTGTTAATCATCATCATTTTCTTATATCATAAAATAAATGTAAAATTAAAAATAAATTCAAAATACATTTATTAGACAGGAATTTTTGAAGAGACTATTTCCTTCTCTTCTTCTTCAGCTACAATCATTTTTAACAAAATACGGGAATTGAAAATCATGATATTACAACATTTCATTGTAGTAAATATCATTTAACACTTCATCTCATCTATTCTTACATCGAGATTGTTTACTTATTAAAAAATTATGATATTATAACATTCATTGTAGTAATTATCATTTTAATACTTCATCTCATCTATTTTTACCTTATTAATACAATGAGATTGTCTAATTTAATCTCTCGCCAAGTTTGCAATAACATTGCTAACCTCAACACCATTGCTTCTATTTATATTTCTATCTTTAGTATTACATATGTATAAACTTTCAATTGTTTTTCTCATTTTACAATCTTTCTCATTATATAAAATTTTAATTTCTTTATTAATACAATGGGTTTTCCTGGAACAATGTCATTTCTGATTTATCAAATAATTTGTTTGTAATATAATATCCATGTTCCAGGGCTCTTTCTTTAATAGTTCTTTTGCTCTCCCCTAGGTAAAAATTGTCACAACACAAACATTCGATTTTGTATACAGTCCCCATTTCTCCTTTTTTGTCACTTTCATTAATTTTTTTACATAAAATTTTTTTTTAATTTATTATTGTAATTAAATCCAATATTAATGTTAAAATTGCTGCAAATTTTTTTCAATAACATTGTTCCAGGAAAACCCATTGTATTAATAAAGAAATTAAAATTTTATATAATGAGAAAGATTGTAAAATGAGAAAAACAATTGAAAGTTTATACATACGTAATACCAAAGATAGAAATATAAATAGAAGCAATGGTGTTGAGGTTAGCAATATTATTGCAAACTTGGCGAGAGATTAAATTAGACAATCTCATTGTATTAATAAGGTAAAAATAGATGAGATGAAGTGTTAAAATGATAATTACTACAATGAATGTTATAATATCATAATTTTTTAATAATTAAACAATCTCGATGTAAGAATAGATGAGATGAAGTGTTAAATGATATTTACTACAATGAAATGTAATATCATGATTTTCAATTCCCATATTTTGTTAAAAATAATTGTAGCTGAAGAAGAAGAGAAGGAAATAGTCTCTTCGAAAATTCCTGTCTAATAAATGTATTTTAAATTTATTTTTAATTTTACATTTATTTTATGATATAAGAAGATGATGATGATTAACAAAACAGTATTGTGTCCGATTCCCGGTACAAAAACCGAAATTGGCTCAATGAATTTCTGGTTATTTACTTCTATTTTTTTCCCTTACGTAATAATATTGTCAAGTACGTTAAATTTAATTTATATTATTGCTTTTTGATTGTGTTTTTATTTATTGTTGCCAATTTTTAAAGTTTATTTGTTGTTTTTCGTGTATTTTGCTGTAAAGCGGCCCCTAGAGAAACTTTTTTGAAGTTTTTACTTTTTTTCTTGCCTAATTATTTTACTCGATATGGCTGAAATAATATTCTTAAAAACATATCTGGAATTTAACAAAAAGTTTTTAACAAATAAGGTTTTGGTAAAGTATAGTGAGGAGTGACAACTAAAACAAAGTATGAGATAGTGAAACTAATATTTATATATGAATATATGATGAAACAAGGTAGGGATAGCGATTAGTTAACCAATCACAATGATTCGCAACGTCTTCTCTTAGGTAAAAGACAATATAATTGATATTGCTTTAATTTTCTTATTATTATAAATGTGATTGTTGCGAATGAAAAAGGTGCAATTGTTGCGATTATTCTGATTGCTGTGATTATTGTAGAGATGTATTATGAATGGGATTGTCGTGCAAGCAAAAGACGCAATTGTTGCAATTGTTGTTGCGATTGTTGTGATTGTTGCTAATAATATTTTAATGGTACTTGTCCACAGACAGACACTTGTCAAAAAGATATATAAATACTTGTCCCGTTTCCAAAACGGGAATATTAGTCTTCTAATCCTTATCAAAAGACTAAAAAGTAAGCAAATTACAATGAAAATAAAATACAGAAAATAATAGTAATAGTTAAAAGAAAACAAAATAAGTAACTTTCTAGTAGTAGTAGTAGTAGTAGTAGTAGTAGCATAGAAGAAGCCCCCATACATAATCACAAAAAATATAACTATTATTTAGCACTATCAGCTTCTTATGTTACTAATGCATTCCTTCAGGTTAGGTTTTTCTACTTATTTCATAATTGCATATATATTTCTATATATATCCATGAAAAAGAGAATTTATGTGCCTGATGAGTCAATGAAAAGAGCGAAAAACGAAGGCACAACGCAGATAACAAGTAAAGAAAGGATTCCCACCCTGAGTTATCATCGGGAAAAGACTGGGACGGGCCGTTTCGTCCTATTTAGGACTCATCAAACTTCCCCGATGCCAGACTCAGAAGGTGCGTGAAGGATGTAATCCCGGTTCTCGCTCCCGAGTATGAGACGACCCCCTTAAAAATCCTAACAAATAATAATTAATTATGTATCCTTGTTTGATACTTATTATTTGTTAGGATTTTTAAGGGGGGAAATCCCATACTCGGGAGCGAGAACCGGGATTACGGCCTTCACGCACCTTTTGAGTCTGGCATCGGGAAAGTTTGGCTGGCTGATGAGTCCTAAAAAGGACAAAACGGCTTGTCGCAGTCTCTTCCCGATGACAATTCAGGGTGCAAATCCTTTCCTCTCTTGTTATTGGCGTTTTGCCTTCGTTTTTTGCACTACTTACATACATAGAAAAAGCACATTCTTACATACATACGTTACGGGGTAATATAAGTATGCATCTCTCTTTCTAAATAAAGTACAATATGATCGTAATTAAACTTAGTCTATTCAGAGCACTATGTAGCTGTAAGCAATAAGCAGATTGATATCAAAATTTGCATTGAAAAATGCGGAAAAATATTTTACAATAAGAATGGTTCAGAAAAGTTCCGCTACGGCGATTTATAGTAAAATAATAAAAAAATAAACAATAATCAACAAAAACACGATCAAAAGCGGGTATTTGCTCTGTACGGAACATTTCTGCTATACAGACTGTTAAGCGATGTAAGGAATTTTCCTCGATGTCTTCTCTATCGTGAAGTTGATAAATTTATGTGATGAACACTGGATTCAACAGCTGAACACAACTGATCCCAAGTGATGTTTCTTATATGTAGTGTAAAGCAATCCTTTAAGCCTGGCAAATTTCCATGGACAAAACATATTCTTTAAACGGTCCCACAAACAGAAATCACATGGATTCAGATCCGGAAACGCAGGCACTAGGAAAAGATAGAAAAGATAGAAGAGATAGAAAAAACTAATCATTCGGCAATTGGTGAAACGTGGTGCAAACAATGCTGTAAGGTAAGTCCAATATGTGGGGTGCACCATCTTAAATAAAATTTGTAGAAGCAAGACATTGTTGCTGCCAGAGTTTTGTTGTAAGTAATTTTGGAGCACATTGTGTATCTCAGGACCATCAAAGAAATGTCAAAGGGTCATTAGGAGCAAATTCGTCAAAGAATAATGATCTGGTCATAAATAGGAACGCACACAAAAATCATTTTAGGAGAATGCAGGGGAAGTTTCTAAAACATGCGAACATTTCATGGCCCAAATGCAACAATTCTAGGTGTTAACTAACACATTAAGACTAAAATGGATCTCGTTGCTCTACAGAATGTTCTTAGGCCACGACACATCAGCTTCCAAAAGTGAGTTGATGGTTCGTTTAAAAAAATGTAAAATCTGTGACAGTACTTTTCTCACTGTACCTATGATACGTCTAACTGCTGTGACACAGCAGTGCAACAGAAACAAGAGTCATTGCCTGTTCGACAACAACCTGTCGCAACATCTTTAATCATTCCTCAAGAGATAGGCTGAAAGGTTTAACACTTAAAGATCCGGTTTTCTAGAATCGACGTATCATGTTTCTCACAGCTTGTGCAGACGTTGATTCCCTGGTGTAAGTTCTTCACGAACAGCAGCCAAAGATAATCATGGTTTTCGTAAAAAATCTTCACAATAAGAGCATATTCTGGTAAAGTAAAAGCCATCGAAGCTGGATAAAAATACATTCACTAGTTAATATTTTTATACACAGAAATCTGTTGAAATGCGGGTGCTCCTGCAAATAAAGTTGCGTTTTACTTGATTAACTAATTAGTGAAGTAATTGTTTTAACTAAGTTTATTCATAATGTTGATTTAATGCAAAATTGAACGCTGTAAATATTATTTCAGTTTTCTCTTAGTTATTTAACCATGCTTTTCTTTCATGTAATTTGCTGTAAAGTGACTTCTAGAGAAATTTCCTTTACTAATTGTTAATGTTTTTCATAATCCTTTTCCGCATTCTTTGAATAGTCTCTATAAAGGATGCAGGCGTCAACCTGAGTAGACGTGCACTCACATCGCTCTTTCATATTAAGTGTTTTCAACTTTCAGTATCTTCTATTTTTTTTTAAATATATTTTATTTGTGTGTCATTTATACTCCAATAATGAGTACTTACGCCAAACACAAAATTAAATGCAGTGAATATGAAGGAATCACGAAAAAAGGCTGAAGTATCCTGCAAACATGTGGTGCAGAATAACACGAAAAATGTGTTAATGAAGAAAATGCATTGGATATATCAACGCCCACAAGAAGACGTCAATGGATATGTTTAAAATTCAGAAGAATAACAACCAGAGCAAGAAATGACAAATTTAAACAGTGAATTAATAGAAAAAAATTAGAATAAATCGTCACTTGACATATCTATCCTTGCGGAAGAAATGGAAAATTCTAGTATCTCAATAGAATTAAATTTGCCGCAAACCATTTTAAGAGAATTAGAAGAAATTGAAGACTTAATGAAGATTCTTGAAAAAAAATATGATGATCTTGTTGAAAGACTCGAAAAATATATCAGGAATCTAAGTTTAATTGAAGAAAAGCAAAAGAGACTGGAAAATTAGAACAAAATTCTGAAGGAAAATATAGAGACTATCGAAGAAGATGTTCACAAACGTGAATTACAATAAATAAAAATAATATTGAAATCTCAAGTATTAAAGAAAGTGAGAATTTCCAAATTATAATGGCCAAATTAGCAGAGAATCTTCAACTTGACAACCCAACAAACAAAATAGAAACCATTCACAGATGTGGATGATCCATAATAATAGGAGTAGCCCAATAATTAACAAATTTATAAATAGAAAAGACCATGATAACTGGTTACAATCATTCAAAAGAAAAAAAAATGAATATAATCAATGATGAAATATTTGGAAGCAAAAATAATTCAAGAATTGTATTAACAATGAAATTAAAGGAATTTGGTGAAACCGGAGATTACGGTATCAGCCTTTGTTGAACTTTTTTTTTTTGAAGTTGTGACGTCATGGATGTGTTTCACTATATTCAAAATGGCGGACACTGCGACAACGGACTAGTATCAGGAGTGTAAAAAATCTTAAAGGGGAAAAAATTGCTACTTTTCTAACCTGCAGCTAATTTCTGTGGGGTGACAACTTAATTCAAAAGATAGCAACACATACATCCAGCAACTGACGATGCCTTCTTTATTCTAACCTACGATATCTCACTTTGCTAACCTACAGCTAACTGCAATTAATATATCCTGCAGTTGACGATGCCTTACTTCGCTAACCAACATCTAACTGCAATTGGCTTATCCTGGAACTGACGAGGCCTTCCCTATTCTAGCCTATGATATCTCACTTCGCTAACCTACAGCTAACTGCAATTGATATATCCTTCAATTGGCGAAGCCTTACTTCGCTAACATACATCTAACTGCCATTGAAATATCCTGGAATTGACTATGCTTTACTTCGCTAACCTGCAGCTAACAGCAATTGATATATCCTTCAATTGATGATGCCTTACTTCGCTAACCTACAGCTAACTGCAATTGACGTATCCTGGAATTGACGATGCCTTACTTCGCTAACCTACACCTAACTGCAATTGATATATCCTGGAACTGACGATGCCTTCCCTATTCTAACCTATGATATCTCACTTCGCTAACCTACAGTTAACTGCAATTAATATATCCTGCAATTGATGATGCCTTACTTTGCTAACCTACACCTAACTGCAATTGACATATCCTGTCATTGACGATGCCTTACTTTGCTAACCTACACCTAACTGCAATTTACATATCCTGGAATTGACGATGCCTTACTTCGCTAACCTACACCTAACTGCAGTTGGTATATCCTGGAACTGACGATGCCTTCCCTATTCTAACCTACTATATCTCTCTTTGCTAACCTACAGCTAACAGCAATTGACATATCCTGTCATTGACGATGCCTTACTTTGCTAAGCTACACCTAGCTGCAATTGGTATATCCTGGAACTGACGATGCCTTCTCTATTCTAACCTACGATATCTCACTTCGCTAATCTACTGCTAACTGCAATTGATATATCCTGCAATTGATGATGCCTTAGTTCGTTAACCTACACTTAACAGGCCAATGAGCATCTTCGTAAGAATACATGGTTCGGTTCTATTTTGCAGTTGCATCTCCGCGGAGCAATACACAAATATTTTTTTTTTAACACCATGTGATTTTCAGACCATGTTTTTCGTTCTTTTCGAATACAACTTTCATAGTTTCGAGTTATGTTTTTTGACACTGCATGAAAACGATATGTTTTCGTCATTCTTGAAGTCAGTTGGACCAGTTTATCCACTAGACATGGCGCTTTTTTAATAACTTCTACAGCAATTTCCTAATAAAGAATTAGCCTTCATTGCAGTTAGCTGTAGGTTAGCGAAGTAAGGCATCGTCAATTCCAGGATATGTCAATTACAGTTAAGTGTAGGTTAGCGAACTAAGGCATCGTCAATTGCAGGATATATCAATTGCAGTTAGCTGTAGGTTAGCAAAGTGAGATATCGTAGGTTAGAATAGAGAAGACATCGTCAAATCCAGGATATACCAATTGCAGTTAAGTATAGGTTAGCAAAGTAAGACACTTACTCATGAAATTAGAAAATCAGGATGACATCAATAAAGAAAAATTTCACACCATGGAAACTGATATTGAAAATCTTGAAAGCCAGCTTCGTAAGAACAATATGGAGATTATAGGTGTTCAACAACATCCTAATGAAAACTTAACCAATGTGGTTGAAGCAATATCAAATAACTTAAATAGTAATCACCTATTAAAAGACATTGAAATTTATCATAGAATCTCTATTAACAATCACTCCAAAATGAAACCAATAATTGTAAAATTCACTAAGTTACCCTCAAAGATGGAGTGGATGGAAAAAAAGAAAACTAAAAAATCCTTAACAAACAGTGAAATTTTTAGCAGCACTGATGCCACAAGAGTATATATGAATGACAACCTTACAAAAAAGAGAAAGAAATTGTTTTGGCAAACAAAACAAAAAGCAAAAGAAAAAAAACCATAAATTTGTTTGGATTAAGAACCAAAAAATCTTTGTGAAGAAGGATGAAAATTCCATAATTCTAAAAGTTGACAATGAAAATAATCTTATAAAAATTCAATAAGATAAAACCAGTGAAAGAAAAGTAAGAAGAAAATAGAAGAAAATAATATTTAATCTAAAACTTACAATTTTGATAGTTTATATAATTGGAAAGAACATAATAATTTGGTTAGTTGTGAAACTAATTTGAATTGTGTTTTTAAATATAAGAAGCCTTAAGAAAAATATTGATTATTTAAAGGTTAATGTAGAACAATTTATTGATTATATTGATGTAATTATTTTAGCAAAGGTTAATGTTAACTTGAAAGAAATCAAAGTCTTTAACCTAGATTTATTTAATGCTATATTTAAATTGCGTGAAACTAAAAAACGTGTTGGTTATTAATATTTTATAAAAAAATTATAACTTGGATAGTTGGAATGTTGATTCTAAATCTTTCGAAAATGTAATCGGCACTTTAAAAAAAAAAGTTATAAATTTACATCAACATAAAGAAATAGAAGCAACTGTAATAGCACTTTACAGACCACCTAATAGTAATAAAAACGACTTTATTATAGAATTAAATGAAGTTATACAAGAACTTAATAAGAAAGTTAATGACAAGCATCCACTTATATCAATTGGTGATATAAATATCAATTTATTAGTTAATAAAAATAGTCCATTAATACAAAATTATATAGAAATCTATCATAATCTTGGTCTTAGAAACTACATCTATGCTGTTATAGTGCGTCAAAATCAGCTAGGCAGTCCCTTCAGACGTTGGAACTGAGAACTTGTAAAAAATAGGGGTGAAAGGCTATCAGGGTATTGTTACGGAATTAAAAAAAGGCCTTATGTGATCCTTTTTTTAGTATTTTGAGAATTCAGCTCTTCGGAAATATAGTTATTTAAAGCCGATAATAACGAGGTCAAGCTCTGCCAACACTGTTGTAATCTTTCCTCCCTATCCCCACTTATCTTATACCCTTTCTCCCCTATTTTTTCAAGTTCTCAGTCCCAACGCCTGGAGCTGACTGCCTAGCTGACTTAGACGCACTATACTAGAGATGTTAAAACAAGTATCTCTCACTCCAAAACTTGTATTGATCACTGCTTTACAAAACCAAATAAGTTTAAAATTATTGGAAACATTATTCAAAATGATATATCAGATCACTGTATGGTTTAAATGCAATTTTAGTATTTTGACTTGAATTCTCAAAATATTAATGAAATTAATAAATACGATAAATCAAATTATATAAAAAATGATTCATATTTCTTAAGCAAATTACAGTCATTTGGAGCGTATTGACGTCTCTGACGTGCAACGCCCGGGAATCGATTAAAAGAAATTAATTAGAGTAATCACAAAACTATTCCCTCTGTTGTGGCTCAAGGAAATAGGATTGAAAAAAGACACATACTCAAGGTATTGATGGCTATTCGTATCAGCAGATTGGAACAGGTTTCACTGCGTTGTAGTTGATTTAGCACGAGCTCCACAGACATTGAATCGGATGGTCTCAGATAAAGTTTCTGTTTATCTTCGGAAAACTAGCCTTGTAGAATTATGGTTCAACGTTAAACCTTGCTTCTTCGTCACCTGTTCTCGTCATCATTATAGAATTAATTATATTGTTTACGCAGTAATTGTTGAGCATCATGCCAAACAATTAGACTGTGTTCTTTCATGTTTTCTGAGTATCGAACCCAAAAACACACTGCTTTCTCGAAATCAGAGTCTCCACACACACAACGAAAAATGATGTCTCTTTTGTGTTTCTTTCCCCAATGTCCAAAGTCCAACATCACTCGGACATTTAGCCTCGCATCCATGTCCCACTCCAATCCCATCTATTAAGCCACAACATTTCCCCGCATATGAAATCAACCTGGGGTTTCACAAGTAAATAAACATATATACAGATATATACAGCTGTAAGTAAAACCTACTGAACTTGAGAAGATGGATTAAAACAGAACCAAAGAACCGGAAACAAAATAAGGAAAGAAAATTAAAAGGAAATTTTAGCCAATAGGAAGAGGACAAATCTTTACTACTGGTCTTCGAATAAGATCATGAGCGGTGCTTAGGGTGCGTAGGCCACTCTTGCTACCTTATCGTGGCCTAAATATACTTGTTCCTGAAACGAATTGAACTCAAGAAAAAAGAAAGAACGGGATTACTAACCTTTTTTCTTGTAGTTAAAAATTGTGTTTTCGTTAATCAAATTTATCTGTTTTTTTTAGGGAAAACGTATGAGGAAAATAAGCCTTCATGGTCTTTACAATAATAG